>JAVQJF010129464.1:0-14164 GCA_036023855.1 Gadopsis marmoratus
CTCTCTCTCTCTCTCTCTCTCTCTCTCTCTCTCTCTCTCTCTCTCTCTCTCTCTCTCTACCCAGCCCTCCGAGCCCGAGGGGATCATAACAACAATGGCCTTCTCTCTCTCACTTACTCTCATTCTCCTCCCCCTATTTTCTCTCTCCCTAATACACACAAACACATTATTGTCTTCCCCAGCCTCACCTTCCTCCCCACCTCCTTCCTGCTCTCTCCTCCCCCATAAGGAGTCCAGGCCAAGGTCCAGCCTCACACAGCAGAGCCTGTTTTTAGATCTGCCTGCCTAGTTCAGCAGCATTTTACACTGTAGAAGGACTCACTTCAAAACGCCGTGCCCGTCAGGTTGTGCGTGAGGTGAATGCAGACTTGGCAACCGGGTGTCACATTCGGATTTACAGTTCTTCTACGTTAATGCCTTGTTTGTTTCGAGGCGAGGTTAGGACATCGCTGAGCTTGTCTGAGCGTTCATCTCTCTCAGGATGTGTTTCTGTAAACACTGCATGTTAAGCATTCCTCCCTCAGTCCTGCAGTCGTGGCTCCGAGTGTGAGCTTTATACCTTTTTTTCTTTCCCTCTTTTGTTTTACTCAACGTCTCTGTTTGAATCTCCACCAACAACATTGAAAGGCGAGTGTTCTTCTAGCTGTGTCTGTGCACTTCCTCTGTGTGCGTTTCAGCTTCCCGTGGTCACTGTATGGCTGCACTTCCTTAACAACCACAAGCTTCAAAAAGTCGTGCAAAGTTGGAACTCTACCGGGGGGGAGGGACCAGCTCAAAAAAATAACAGACTGAAAAGATCAAGGCAAAAAAAATAATAATTTTTTGAAATCTGTCAGTTTCACTCACTGCTTCTCTGCATCTCACCTCGCTCATTGAGCCCATCCACTCTGAAACCACTCCTGTAAATCACCACTCGGCCAACTCGCTTCCTCACCGCGTGTTGAAAGCGAAAACATGGTTGACGAATGACTTTCAGCGTCTGCGTCGCCGCTTTGGCCCGGATGAGTACGGCGGATCAGACAGGCGCCGGATCTGCTTCTCGCCCGCTTGCTGCAGCTACAGTAGAGAGTAGATTTGGTTGCATTACATCATCAATAATGGAACTTGACATCTTGCACTACGCTTCTCTCTTGATTACCACGGTTCACCGACTTTACCGTGATCCCTGACTGGGATCAATCGAACCGATGAGGTCATTGTTTGTCTTATTTTGATTTTACATCTTTGTTCTCTCCAAACTTGATACGACATTTTTGTTAATAACATTCCAATTAGTGTTTTTTTTTTTTTGATTGGTTGATAGTGGGGGTTTTTCTGTAGAAAATAAGATTTTATACATTCGTGTTGTGTGTTCACCTCTAGTTGAGTGTGTTAACAAGCCATGCTGGACATGTACACATTAAAAAATTGCTCTGAAAATATGTAAAGTAGTGTTTTGTTTTGTTTTTTTAGTTCAGTCTAAACTTTGTGAAGCAAAGAGGGAATTACAATTCTGCACACACACATACAGTGTACACACACCCTCCAGTCTCTTCCTGTGGTGAGGTCATTGTCCATAGGGCCGTGCTTCCTGTCTCACACGGGACAGGCAGCAGAGTGGCTTTATGGGCCACGGGAGTTGGGGAGGAAGAGGGGTCTGGCCGACTGCCAGGAAGCCACATGAGCTGGGAGGAAGTCAGTCAGCAGCTTGTAGATCCTATAAGAAACCGCCGAGGCCATGGTGTCATCACGCCGAGAGGAAACCCATTGTTCGCTGCACCACAAGGACTTTATTTATTTTTTATCGTGAAACACCAAGATGGCAGACTTTAATGAGATGTTGTTGTGATTCGGAGGAAGTTATTTCTAAGACCTAAAATTAAGAGACATCTACATTTTCCAAAGTTGTCTTCATCGGAGTCCTCGTGATCAATTAATGGAGGAGCCTAAGGGCTGAGGGGTCTCGCCTACTACTGGATGGTCCATATAATGATGGTTCCCAGAAGGCAAATACTCACTTAAAAAGGACACAAATATATAAAAAAAATTTAAGCGCCATTACTAAAACAGCTGGGCACTGTAGTTGGACTACATGTGTTGTAGCAACCACTGGTAAGCATTCACTGCAGCAGCAAGGTGGATGTGGGATTGTTCCTGAACATGGGTAATGAAGGGACGCCCAGTGCAGCAGAAAGAATCAATCAAATCAAAGACGACCTTATGCGTATCTTTTTACATGATGCATAATAATTTCAACCACTGGAATATGGATTAGAACAGCTTTAATGACAGTTAGCTGTTAGCACTGTAACATCTAGATTGAGCGCCTGACACAGGACCAGCAAAACACAGCCAGGCCTGTTATAATGCTGGAGGAGGATGGATGCACCACCAGTGTACAAACTCTAATGACCTACTTTTAGATGTGCTGTCCACCATTACAGGTTTTTGCTTTTAAATGTCAGACATACCTCTGTGCACTTTGTAAACAAACAGCTTTAATGGTGCACGTCGTGTGTGTGTGCACAGTGTTGGCGTACGTTGGCCTGCTTTGCACTGTGTTTACATGTTTTTAATGCTTTCCTGCTGGTGTGTGAAGACCGAGTCTGGCCAGGAGCTACAGTTATCACCAGGTACACCCTGTGGAGTGCTGTAATTACTTGCAGTCATCTCTTCCCTCTGGGTATAAAATTAACTCACTTTAGCCCCACAACACACACAGGAAATCACTAGCAGCTACAGCTAATGGCCCAGCTGTAAATGCCATTGAAATGAAGTTGAACCACCTGTAATACTTTTACAGTAACACACCTGTTGGCCATCCGGTGTGCTGTATGCAAACAGGCAGGGATTTAAATGTACATGACTGGGGTTTCATGTAGATTTGAAATTTAGTCCATTGGAACTTTCCAGCAAAGAAATTGTCCCTGTAAACACGACATGGTCCAGAGAAACCAGGACATGATGTCTAGTAGGACATTGCTGGAGTTTTCAAAGATGGCAGTGTCAGTCGGGCCGCCACTTTGGTCCAGACTGAAGAATGCCAATAAAACACCCGAAAAACAAATTTCCGTTTAGCCACAGCTGTATTTTATGCTTAGTGCTAATTAGCAAATGTTACCATGCTAAATTACAGTAGATATGGTAAAGGCTGCACCTGCTGAACATCAGCATGTTAGCATGTTGACTTTAGCATTTAGCTCAAACCACCGCTAAACACAGAGTCAGACAAAACTGACATTAATTCGGATTTGGTTATTGCAACAAACTGGCCATGGCCTCACCTTATTCACATTTTTGAAAAACTAAGTTTTATTTTATTTATTTTTTTACTTTTACATACAGCATGCATTGTAAAGCAATTTGGAGAAATGTAAAATAGGTATAAATAGGAGCAAACGAGCTAAAAATCCAAAGGACTCCAGTGTTTTTCTTTGACTTTTTTAGGTTTTTGGATCATCTCATTAGATGAAAGTTGAATGCGCGCTGGAGGTGAACCGAGGCAGCAGATAGGACACAGCTAATTAAACATCAGATGAGCATTCATTAATTCAATGAAACCACTGAAGCACACTACATTTAAATAGAAAAAAAGCATCTAGGCAACACACAATTACAGCATGTAATACTAACATACAATTCATAGCAAGAAGGATGGGAAGTTAGTTGGTATTAAATTCCAGCTACGTACTAGATTAGCAAGAATTCCTGAGTATGCGATGTGAGTTTACTCAATAATTACGAATGATGGAGAGTGAACGTGAAATAGAAGCTACTCAGGACATTAAGGTGCAGGACCTCACAAATATATACACTGTAGAAAAAATATTTAACACTAAATCCGACCATCCTGGATTTTTACCTGGAAGTCATGTTTCTATGTCATTCCTCAGATGACTGAAGGTTGTCAGTAACAACTGATCCTTAAGGCTCATATCAGTTTTTTTTATTTTAATTTAATAAAATGAAACCACAAAAGTCCAGAATCCTGAGTGACAATGAAATAATATTTATTTTGTCTTACTTAAATTGACTTTGCTGCATAATTAACTGCTCGTTTGCTTCACTTTCTAATACCTTTTATAAGCTGTCAACAACACACAAGGACAATGTTTACTCAAAATGATGCCATCTTGCAGCAGCTAAAGTAACAGTCTGGTTTGTGTGGAGACAAAATGCAGGTAAAGAACTGTAAGACACTGAAGACAATGAGCATAACCGATGCTGCACATCTGTTGGTGTGGATTTGGAAATGTCACCATGGTCACTCTTGTCTCCATTTTCTGGAGAGAAAGCAGCTGCATCCAAAAGGCAAGCGGCCTCCTCACTTTCCACAAACCGTTGTGTCATGAACCCTAACCTCCACAGACCCAGGAGAGACGAGACACAATGGCGGGACACGTGTTCTTTTAAATGTGTGATTAAACAGATTAGATTGGTAAAACTGTAAGGGTAACGTCTCACAGGGCTTTTCCATTATTGCAGCCTTACATCACTGTATTCTAGCTGAACCACAGTGCTCAGAACATCTTTCACCCTGTGGGGAACATTTGCAGCCGCAAGAAGAAGACGAGCTGTCAAACACTTGACGTTCAAAATCCACTGGGGGGGGGGGGTGTGATGGGAAGACTTAACTTGTCATCATGTTCTCTCAACTTCACACAACTGTCCCTAAACTTTTATTACATCCTGCATCAACTGGCTGATGTGGGGCGCTGTGCGTTGACGTGCACTGCGAAGAGTTAATGCAAACCTGCTGCGCCCGTGTGTTGCATCAGGACGTCTCCCCCTCCATCTGTACAATAAAACCTGCATGTGCTCATGTGCGTGCATTAGAACGTGTATGCAGGGAAAACCTGCAAAGAGTCTGGTTTCACGCTGATGATAAACCTATTAACATAACAACCGGCGAGAAAGCTCATAAAATTATGGGATGTAATAAAGTTAATGAGCAAAACATCACAAGGGACGCATGGCGCAGATATCTGTAGCTGTGTGTGTGCGGAGTGCTGATGCGCAGTGTGTTATTGTGTACCACATTACAGTAATGCGATTACTTTCCCCAGTGGTATAAGGGATTACAATTTGAAATTCAGTCATTACCCAATACAATAATAATAATAATGCTTTGTTAACTTCACAGTTAGCTAGGTTGGTTGCACCAAATCATAACATATCTCAGGAAACTCTATACGAAAGTCTCTAAAGAATATCTGCACACTGGATTCAAGCTCCAAAAACAAAACATTTCAACCCCACTGGGTCCTCATCAGGCAAATGGCCAACATGACGAGGTATCCGCAGACACAAAAACACTCACAATGTGGCTCTTAGATACATTCTCATGCATCAAATACATGGACATAAACCCCGCTATATAACATGACCACGAAATAGCGCCGTTAATACTGTACTTTAATGATTGCAAATTCAAATCATATTCGCTGACATGCAGTGAACCCAGCAGGACTTTTGGGGCCCTTGGGTGTCTGGTACAGCGGGGCTGGGTTCCCCACTGGGCAATGCAGGCCAAGAAATGTATCACTTTTACTGCCCAGTAATTAAATTGTTCATAGTAAGAAGGAGTGAGTTACTGAGAACATTTTCCAAGTAACTTGGCCGATGCCTGCGAGACTGGAATGGCTGTACAGCACGTATGAACAAGAGATTTACTTTGTCGCAGATATAAAACAGCAGTTCTGTAATGCACAGTGCACGTTTGCAGAGAGGGTGTGTGCGATGGGTGTGTTTGCTGCAGGTTATTCAGCTGATATTGCAGAAAAAACACACAAAGATACGCTGAGCATCTGGATACAAGATTAATCAAACATTCTCTACCAATGATTGGCTGCAGTCCAACAGCTGTTAGGGTGGCGAACACACACGAGAGTTTCACAATACCTTCATCTGGAGAAACTCTGCCTCCGTCAGGACGGGGACATCTGGAGGTGGCAGGGTCCAGCAAGTGGCAGCGTTAGTGGGCCACACAGCAGGATGGGAGCCCCTGGTCCTGGAGAGGCTCTGGAGATGCCGTCATGTTTTCCAGGCAGCCGGGGCAGGAATGGTGAGGCGGGCTACTACCTAGCAAGCAGAAAACAAAACGATGCCAAATGGAGGACGGAATGAACGACACACGAGTGCATGTGTGCGTCTGTGAGGAAATGAGAAACGTTTATGCACCAGGTGTATTCCCAGCGCCGTGTCTCCAATTCTGCTGCAGGAGAGCAACAATCATACTTGCACTGGATATTTGCCAACAATGTAAACATGTAATTTATATCCAGAATTAACAAAAACATAATCACTGATGACATTCAGGACAAGGACTCTTGATCAGCGAGATGAATAGTTGCAGCTGGGAGGAAAAACATTTGTGAAACAAGCACTACAGCTCCTCTGCTTTCATTTGAAGGGATAGTTCAACGTTTTGGGAAATATACTTGTTGACATTAGAAAGATAAGATCAATACCAGAAGGCACAAGTTTCGAGACACGAGATCGTTAACCTTAAAGCACGAAGCCTTGACTCCCAAGTGGACGCTTCGATGTACAGCTACGGATGCATAGCAGTTCTGTTTATACTAGTTTCTGGAGTCCACTAAGCGTTCCAGAGAGACAATTTCTGGTAAAACTCACATGGGAGAGGTTTGCCTTTAGTGGGTCAGGCGACATAGTATAAAGAGGGACAAAGCCCTTGGGGTGGATGAATGGGTCAAACACCAGACTTTCACCCAGGAGGCCGCTGGTGAATTACTTTGGTGTTCGGGTTCGACACCAAAACTATTTGGTTAGGTTCACGAAAAGACGATGGTTTGGGTTTAAATAATAACTCACTGCTGAACTACAGTACGTACTTTTGGTGCCTAAACCTAACCAAACTGTTTCAGTGTTCTACCACATTCTCCCATGTGTAATTTCCCTCCCTGAAATGTTACACGTTTGATTGCCTTTACATTGTTTTAAAGATGAACTGTAGAGATTCAGTTGCAGTTAGAGGTGTCCCAAGAAAGGACCCAAGCGCAGACGGACTGGAGCAGTTACAATGGCTTAATGACACAAATGGGCTTACATGTAGAACTGGGTTGACAGCCAGGCAGGAGGATAAGCCGGTAAGTCCAGGTGTGGAGGCAAACAGGGTGGCAACCCTCACGGTGCAAAATCCAGGAACATAGAAACCACAAACATAATGCGCCGACAGCAAGCAGGGAACGAGACTTAATTAGGGAGCCAGACACAGGTAAGCCCAGGAGACCAGGTGAAAAGAAACCATAAGAAACCAGAAGCATATTCTCTGAAACCCATTGCTTGAGAAACGTTAGTGTGAGCAATGCCGCCTACCACGACGTCCGAATTACTTGGACAACAGTCTCACGCGTTTACGGTGATAAAACCAAGGAATGCAAATGAATTTGGAAAGTTTATTGCTACACGTAGGAAATTAAATATTGCTCCGTTTCCATTTGCTTCTTCTTGTGTTATACAAGAATGGCTTCGTCAGTCCGTCGTGCTGACAGACATAATAACTCTTTTCAGCCTGGGCTCTCTACATCTCGGCTCTCACTCTCATCTTTTTCCATGGCAGAGTCACTTCTCGGCTCGCTCCATCCCCCCTCCATCACTCCTGCTCATTCATCGCGCCGTCGAGGCGAGTCTGCTCTGTCTACGTTCCTGCTCCTCCATCAGATCCTACCCCGGGGGCCCGAAGGATCCCTGCGATAGCATCCTCAAAGTTAAGATATTCCTGCACACTGACACACACACACACACACACGAAAGCGAGCGGCGGAGAGGCCGAGTGAGCTTCTGACACGGAGAGACGTGGAGTGTCAGCTCCCTGCTGGCAGCTCAGTTCCAATTTGCATGATTTACACTGTTCAACTTAAGCCTGCAAATTACAACACGACAGAACACTACTACTCTCTTTTAGGTATGTTTTTATAAACCGGATGTGAAAAAGAAATATGTAAACGTAGTCCGGGTTTTTGACTTTCCATTTCCTGAATTTGAATTGAACTGAAAACATACTGAGCCAATCCCTCGCTGTGTGTGGTGTCGGCATTGTCAGTCATTTTCTCTAGACTGCTGCTTGTCTGTCTCTCCTTCCATTGGCCTAATAACTACTGTGCCCCGCTCTCATGTCTGCCACAGAATAAAGGATTCTTGTGCAGAGCGGGAGCAGTCTGCCCCGACTCTCGCCTCTACATGCATTCCAGTCTCCATCTCATCTCAGCCCAGGGCAATGGCTTCAGCCTTGGTGCACTCCTGAGTGGGCTGAGTGGGCTGAGGAGGTGGGTGCTTGTCTATCCTGCGGTCTGCCTGCTTGACAGGCTGATGGGTTTGATAACCAGCTAAGTGTGGGTGTTATGTGGAGTTCAGGTCTTTGCTCGCTGAGTGTCTGACACTAGCTTTCACATGCATCCAACCCAGAGTTCAGCCTTTAGCAAAGATGGGAGACCTGTGGTGGTTTATGGTCGTACAGTAATATTCATATTCAAAGTGGGACCACACCCTCAAATTCAGCCAGAACCCTCCCTCCCAGCAAATTAAAAGATACAACGAGTGAGGGAACAGCTATCGTGTTGTCTTTTATTTACTATATAAACTTCATGACGTAGACAGGTCCCCCTCTGTCAGCTTCGGCTCTGCAAGATTCAGGGCTGATTTAAAACAGTAGTAGGAATGTTGAGCCATTATCAAACCAACAAATTCTGATTTTTATGAATCACCAGCATTGATGAGTTTCATTCATTCAACACAGTCATATCATTGGATAGATTGCATAGCATTGGACCAATATAAACCATTTGAAAAGGTGCAGACGTGTCTCAACAACTCTCAACAGCTATTTGTCAATTATTTCTTAGGCCTGACTCCTTAATTCATCGCTTCAAAACCTAACAGCACAGTTTATAGCACTTAAATACTCTTTTCTGTTTTTGGAAACGAAGCGAAACATGCATACCATTGCCCCATGGCGTATCACTGCCACGGTAACATCGATCATGTCAACACTTTCGACTGTTCAACAGATGAAAGAATACGTAGAGTCTAGGAGTCTGATGGAGAGCTCTTACATTAACCATCATTAAAGCTTCAGTATGGGACTTTTACATCTGTTACATTCAAGCTGTTCCACATACTGCTGATTCAGCCCGTCGCCACCAGGTAAATATCATCGTATTTCACAGTACAGCCATTTTAAAATTTGGTGTCTGACGCGACTCTTTCTACACGGAAAGAGAGAAAAGCCAGAAATCTTTGCATCATGAAAGTTAAAAAACCACTCGAGTCCTCAGAAACATCCGATGCATCAGAATATGACTAATCGGTAGAATGAGATTTAAAAGCATACTGCCGCTAAATTATTACATTCCCATTCAGCGGCTTTTAAATATAGTTTGGATCAGATGTAGCTGTGTGAGACGCCACTATAAGGACATTATTGCCACCGCAGTTATCTTCCGTTGGGTGGAATGTGTCTGCACTGGTATTTGTATTGTGTTGCTCAGGAATGCAGACAGATAGTAAGTAAGTGAGTGACCAACCTCTGTCCAGACCACTAACTGACACACACACACAGGCAGTAGGCAGCTTGGTACATTTATAGGACTATTTATCGCGCCAGTCTGTCTAGTCTAGTAGGTGTGGATTAAACCTCATCCTGGATGATGCACACCGCAAGTACATCTCACTTAATGAGAATTGATACTATTTAAAAGGTTACGTGGCTAGACCTGGCCGGAAATGTTCTGCAAGCTGCAGCCGCCGCACATGCTGAAGCAACCAGCGATCATTCATGGGAAGCCGTCTTCCTTGGGTTCCCTGGGGGGAGGCACATGGCACTGTCTGGTTCATGACCTTTGTTGTGCGCCGGCTTCTCTACCACTTTGCTTCCCCCCCCCCCTCTGCGAAGTGAAGCAGCGATCACCTACAAATACTGCGCTTTCAAGCTCCGTGGCTTACAGGTGCCGGCAGGTATGGCGGTTTGCAAGAAAAGCAGCACGATGGGTGCTACGGCGGAGAACGTCCTGCTGTCCTCCGACGCCCCCACCCACCCGACCCCTGTCGCAAGCGAAACCGGCCTGTGAGGGTTGTGGTTTTAAGATAACTGCACCAAAACAACATTAAGTACAAGATGAGAGGGCAAGTTAAGAATGTCAGAAATGAGCCTTAGGATGTAATGAAGTGAGACCTCAACTACAAGCAGACAAGGAGGGTGGGGGTGGGGGGTGCAGCCAAACAAGGCTAAGTTATAGGCCTCCTGTCTAATCAGAAGAATTACAATGAAGCCTATGTCCCTTAGGACATGGGATGTTCCTCACTGTAAACAATGGTTTGTGTTTGTGGGACAATCTGTTGTGTGTGTGTGTGTGTGTTGCTTTGAGCTCGTGATGTTTCCCTGCTGGCTACAGATGTCTGACGGCGACAGATATAATACTGTATGTAGTGCGACACAAGGGACTTTGCTGAAATGAACGATCCTCCACATGAATAATGGGGTCTGATGGTTCCTGTGTAGCGCTGTAAGGTAACTCGTACTGACAAAAGCAAAAGCTCAGACATGTGGTTCCACAGCTTCTCCCAGCTGAAGTCAGTAGCCATGGATGCCGATACTGATTTAATGGGCATTATAACTGCTTAGTTTGTTCATTTTAAACCTTAACCATTTCTGTCATCTCCTTTTGACCGATTGTAGTAAGCTGCCAGGACACGGACGTATTGATCCCAAAGTGGCCAGTCAACGTCTTTAAACTCACAAATAAGACACAGATTTCTGAAATGTTGAATCCTGCCTCAGTCTCTGCATCTGTCTTTTACCCTTATCACGCAGAATACTCCAGATATTCCGCTCATACATGCACAGCGGCCTGTTAGAGCAACCTTCCCGTTAGGAGGAAGTGAAGAAAGAGAGTTAGCGACGTCATAAGATCATACAATCCACTGCGCCTCTCCCCCGACAAAGAGCTGGAATATCGTCCTTCATGGTAAACAGAGAGAGATGTGTGCACTCTTTCCTGTAAAAAACAAACAAGAAGAAGAAGAAGAAGAAGAAGAAGTCTGGGACGTGATTGGTGAGGAAGCTGACAGCTTTCTCTAGACCCGCTTCTCACTGGAGGGCTCTCTTTTCACACACTCTCCCAAAACAATATACCAGGCCTTTTCCATCACTTCCCTAATGCAGGACACAGTACGAGGATCTGGTCTGTGAGAGTATTGTAATGTTGTCAGTCAGGGACTTGAGAAGTGCCCATATTTCATTTGAATGGTGCCATCAATCTTTTTGTCTAAGTAGGCGTCACATTTTGTACACATGTCACTTTGGAATGAAGCTCTTTAATTATTTAGAGACCAATTAGTCAAACCGCACAGCTCGGAGCAAGTACAGCTGTGTTCAGCTGTGTGAAGCGAGCTTCGCTGATCAAAAAGGACTATAGAGGCAGAGTCGATGTTACTCTACCATGCCATGTTTACTGCACACACAGAATAGCAAAGAAAAAAAGGGAGTTTGCATTTAAACCGAACCTCAATTATTTTGTTTCGGGGGGGGAAGAAATGGGAAAAAGGGAACGATACCGGGGGTCAGTTGAAAGCCAGAGCGTGAAATTCATTTGTGCATCCGATGAGGATTCCGCGTGTGTGATCGTTATTAAAGGGTGACCCATTATTTTGAAATGTCAGCACGCCGCATGTGATTGGTTGAAAGGTGAAGTTGGTCACAGCAGCTCCGTCACGAAAAGTGTCATTATGAGATCAAGGTGTCGCTGCAAAATTACCATTTACAGACGGCAATAGAAAGATAGTACGAGACTGAAGAAATAAAATGTCAAAACGGCGAGTTAAAGTTTTGATGAGTTACCAAATTATTCCTGATTTATTGGTTTATATTTCACGTGTTGCTCACATGTGAATTCATTATTTATTTCATAATTCAATAGTCCTCTTTCTGTATAGTCCCACTGCGTCCAAACTCCAATCCAGACAAAGTGCCAGACAGAGACGAAGATCCCAAACGGAACACTGGTGGGATCATATCACCCAATCACGCTAATCAGGAAATGAGTCAGTGTTACCATGGAGACCAGCTGCCAGGGTCACTGGAGGCTGGTACATTTGAATAAAATCAGCTAGCAGCGATATTTAATGCAAATGTGAGAGGAAAGCCGCGTCACACTGCGGCTTCTGGCTGTTCCAGGCAAAAACAACAGAAAGGTCAAATCTTTGGTCATCAATATGAGAAATGACACAAGAGTCAGTCGGCAATAAGTGCTGGTTGGAAGGTTTAACGGATCTCCATATATGTGACAAACCAGGATTTGTGGATACTTTATGGTTTCTGATGACTTCAGTCAGAATGAGCAGTTAAAGCGCAAAACGCCAACAACGAAGTTCAGCTAATAGACGACCTCATTTTGGATGTTGCTGTTGGAGCAGCCGACGTCTTTCTTTGATCCCTTGTTCACCCACTGATCTCGATCACCATCTCCAGCGTAGGTCGGTGTTCCCATGATTACTGCCCCCCCCCCCCACGCTGTCTCTCACACTCAAAAATCACACAAACACAAATCAAACAATAAACAAGGTCGTTGTTTTTTTTAACATTTCATTTCATCCTTTCATGTTTCTCATCCCCATTTATGCAAATCACAGGGCTTCATCAGATCGGGCCGGCCTGCCCCGCCCGGCTGTGGCCATTCTCTTGTGTTTCAGAGGATTTCCATACGAGTCAGATAATTATGTCGAGCTATTCGGCCCCTACGCACAGGGACGCCGCGCCCCGGGTGCTGGACCGGCTGCAGGTTCACTGAAAGGTCAACAAGTAAACCTCGTGTCACACTGCTTGTGGGTGTGTCTGCTACTGTACTTCAGGAAACTGTGAGTTTCCTTTATTAGTATAAAGGGTCAGTTAATTGCACAGCTATGGGACTGAAACATAGACATGTGACAGAGAGTTTTAACTCCCATTCCGTTTCATATTGGGGAAAACTCTTACTAATGCTCGCTCGCTGAGGCTGCAAGAGAAACTCTGAACACTTTTAAACGACAGTTGAAACTTAATTATTCACCTTTTAACTAACTGTCACTCTTCCTCTGTCTGGTTTTATATGTGTTTTTCTTGAAATATTTTATTGGTCGTATGCCTTCTTTGTTTTAGTCTTATCTTTCAGATACTTCATTGTCCCTGGCAGACATGCTTCTGCTGTTTCTCATCTTTGTTACCTGTTTGCTTGGTTTTATTGTGCAGTTTTTCCACAATTTTATTATGCATTTTTTTCTTCTCTCTCCTGCACTTTGAGCTACACCCCTGTGTGAAAAGTGCTGTATAAATAAAGTCTGTTATTATTTTTGATGCTAGAAGCACAACGCAGCTAGCATGCACAGCGATAAAAAAAGATTAGAAAAGCAACAAACAGCCTGCTACAGAAATGATTAAATAAACAGAAAGTTCCGGTGGAACGTCCGTACATCCAGCTGGGCCATTAACCACAATGGTTAGTAGGTGGCAGGTCAGATAGGGTTCTTATCCATGTTGCTGACCGCTACCAAAAAGCTTAAAGTTTAAACCTTGAGTCGCGGCGGCAGCTCCTGTCTGTCTGCAGCTCTGTCCAGCAGCAACAGTAAAGCTGGTATTCCAAATGCACTCCTCCCTCTCAGGCACGCTGCATTCGTCTTCTCCTTTGGAAGAGCAGTCAGAGCGCTATCAATGACAGGACGTCAAACATCCTAAAGAACTCCAGGGATCCCACCACGTATAAATCACTAGCCTCATTGATTTGCTTATTGATGGCTTTTACTTTAATGCTAATCACCTTTGGCACTTCATCAGATATAATGACCAGCCTACCGTGACTGTTTTTATTGCTGTGTATTTATTGCTGTCATTACTAATGGGTATTGTAAGTGGCATATTTGGATAGTTATTTTATGAGTATTTTAGTAAGGAATATACTGACAGGTGAAGTGAAGAACATTGATTATCTGGTTACCATGGCACCTGTCAGTGGGGGGGATATATGAGGCAGCAAGTGAACATTTTGTCTCCAAGTTGATGTGTTGAAGCAGGAAGGATGGGCAGCGGAAGGATGTGAGCGACTTTGACAAGGAACCAAACTGTGATGCTGGACGACTGGGTCAGAGCATCTCCAACACTGCAGCTCTTGTGGGGTGTTCTGGTCTGCAGGGGGCA
>JAVQJF010129469.1:0-32254 GCA_036023855.1 Gadopsis marmoratus
CCCACTAAGAGTCTTTGAAGACAGCTGAGAGATTATCTCCAAAACTAGAGTGCTCACAGCTGTGTCTGGCATGGGAGAGTGTGTGTGTGTGTGTGTGTGTGTGTGTATGTGTGTGTGTCGGGGGGGGTGAGAGAGAGTGTGTGTCTTTGCGACTCTCGTGTTGTGATTGCGTTTGCATGAGTGTATGCTTATTTATATGATTTTTCGCCCTGTTCTGTATGTGAGCATGATATGCTGTCCATAATCATAGTCATTCAGACACATAAAGGAGATAATGATAACATTCAAAGGGAAGAAATCCGTCCCAGTGCTATTGTGTGCACACATGTACAGATCTTTAATTAAAAACGCATCTGACCGCCCCTTAACAACAATCCAATCTAGATAATATCTCTTTTGCAGAATGTTATACTCATCACCATCACAGTAAACTAAGTACCATTAGAGCTATGTAAATTGAGTTGGCTGCACTGGCTGACTGACTAATGTTTATCATAATGTTAGCGTTTTGTTGCCGTATATGCTTACAGTAAGTCATGCTGGGTTTGGAAGACAGAGAGTTGATAGCTTTGCTCAGGAGGAGCCCAAAAGACAGAATCGCCAGAAGAAGAGGGAAGGGAAGGAGAAACGGAGGATGAGGAAGACAAAGGAGCGAGGGGAGGAAAATGAAGGTGGCGCCTCGCTACAAGTAGAGCTCAGCAAGCCCAGCATGAAATAACAAATGAACCTAATCATTAGCAGAATACTGCTGCATTTTGGAAAATACCAGAAAGAGGCACAGTGAAATGTATCCATGTGTCTTCACAAAATATCTTTTGTTTTTCTATGCTTGCTGACATAGTGGCTTCTTGCAGGACGAGTAAACTACTCTAGCTGGCGAGGGAACCACTGACATGCTAGCCAACATGCTAGGGATAGTCGGTCATAAAAGTACCCTACGGTATTTCTATTTACTCTGTACTGGGTTGTCTGTGCCCTAGTATTCTATTCTAGTGGCTGTACATCGTTTCATTCAATAAAGAGTTTTATTGAAAAGGTAAAAAAAAAAAGCTCTCTGAGAGAATGAGCATGTTAATTGCTTGCTAACTGTCCATTTTGTACCATCGACTCCTGTCTAAATAAACCCTTCCTCTTTTGTGGAGCAGTTCTCACTGGGACTGGAAAGGAACATTTCGATACATACCCTTATTTGCATTCTTGCTAAGAGCTAGATGAGAATATTGATACCACTGACGTGTCTACAGGGTAAATATTTAGCTGGGGCCAGCTGCCAGTTAGCATAGCTTAGCATAGAGACTGGAAGCAGGGGGAAACAGCTAGCCTTGTTCTGTCAAAAAGTAACAAATGCAGTCTATCTACACGTCTAAATCACGTATTAACATGTTAAACCTTGTTTGTTTAATCCGTACGGAAGGATAAATGTTTGAAATGACCGGTTGTGGTTTTACAGGGGGTTACGTGAGTTTCTCCTGGCTGCCTAGCATCCTTCCTCTTACCAGGAAGAGAAAGCCAAGGAAGAGTTACGACACAATAACCCCTCGTAAAACCACATTTTATTTTTTTTACATTTATGTTTGTCTACAGTTAAACAAACAAGTTGTAACGTGTTAATTGGTGAGCTTTAGGTGCTGGTGCTTTAGAGGTGATTTGTTTTTTACCTTTGGCAACCTGCTTGCAGTATTTATGCTAAACTAAGCTAACCATCAGCTGGCTCTAGCTTCATAGTTATTGCACAGAAATGAGAGTAGTATTGATCTCCTCCTGTAAATCTCGGCAAAAAAAGTCAATAAGCGTAAAATCTTAAAATGACAAACTATTCCCTAAAAAAAAAAATTTATATTATATTATATATATATTTCTGATAAACCATCAGTTCCAAGGCTACTGAATCCCCTTTGAAACTTTTCTTCCGGGTAATCAAACAGCTTGAAGATAGAGAGTGAAAATGACCCTAAATACAATAAAGGCAAATATTGTATGTGTGGAGGTGTGTGTGCAAACAGATAGCAACTCAGGTAATGTGTTCCATGAGGGTCAGTAAATACTACACCGTTAGCTCTAGGCAGGATATCCCACAGGGGGAATGTAAGGAGTCGTTAATGAAATGTTTTTGTGTGTGTGTGTGTCTCCTGCTGATAAAGAAGTTCTACGCACAGACGACAAGCTCCTCCTTCTGCACTCTGGGTAATGGAAAAAATTCTGTTGGAATTCTAGACTGTAAGCAAGTATGTGCACTTTGACCCCGATCGCTCTACTGCTTAAATTTGCTTATCTAAAAATAGGCAAACCTGAAAATAATCAGACTTTCCCATGTAATGATGTATTAAGACTCTCTCGACATGAAGTTTTATCTCCAGCCTCACTCATGAATCAAGAATCAGTCGTGTAGACTTGATGTATGTATCCCAAGAGAACTAGCTTTGTTAGCATGGGAATTTAGGAAGGGAGGTTTGTGTGCACTTTTGAGCTGGAGAGAAAGCAAGAGAGAGAGAGAGAGAGAGAGCGCTTGTGTGTGTGTGTGTGTGTGTGTGTGTGTGTGTGTGTATGTGAAAGTTTATCTCCAAATCATTCCAGGGACAATACATGTCTCCCTGAGATATTTCCATATCATTTGAATAAAATGTTTGACTACAGTGCTTACAGATTGAACAAACCTATTAAATGTTTCCTTTAGTGAACCCTAATTTGAATTACCTGAAGATGAGGTTCTGTAATCCATACTGCTACATGCAGAAGACCTCAGAAGACCCACACAAGTATGGAGACTTGATTCCTGCCCTGCATGTACGTACACTGAAAAGTGAGATTAAAAAAGATTCTGAGATTTGTGGCAACATCATTTTAATTGGGGGAAACAACAATTTCGCTGTTGTATTACCTATGTTTTAAAATGTTTAATACCCTTAACATGCAGTGTCCCACCATTTGTTCCCCCCATAGTAGTTTTAAACCTGCAACGACTGATTATTTTGGCTACCTGGGGGCAGTGAAATCTAGCTCCAACATTGACATGTCATCACCTTTTAAGTTCATTTGGAGGCGTGTTTTTGGCCACCTGGCGGATGTAAATGCAATATTCGTCTCTTTTAGCGCTGTTTTTGGTCTCCACCAACTACTGAGGGAAATATCTGTATCTTTAGCTGCTAAACACTCCACTATGTTCACCATCTGCTGTTCGGTGCTGATCAGGCAGTGTACAGTGGGAATTTCTTTCTTCTTTTACATCAGTGAATGGAGTTTGCCCAGTTGGAGATGGCTCAATTGTCATTATGTGACCTTTAGTCAAATGAGGTGGTTGAAAGAGCTGGAAAAAGCTAGCGAGTGGAGCTATATACCTTTTACCCACAAGCCTGACACGTGTGGTATCTTTTTCAAATTAAAGTTCTGAACAATGTTTACCTGCGAGTAGCACTTAGCACACAGCCCAGCATAACTTTGCAATGACTGATCCACTTTCAGGCTTGTGAAGGAATTAACTAATCATACAATAGTTTCAGGCTTACCCATGTTACTGTATTTTTAAAGCTTATGTATGTTTTAAAAGTTCTTTAATAAAGTTATTTATCAAGTGCATTTCACCTGCATGTCATGCGTTGCCATGTTTTTCATCACATGAGGATTAAAGGCCAGAACAAACTCTAAATGTCAACAGTGAGAGTTCCTCTCACCTGGTGTTACCTTGTGTAACGTAAAGGAGTTGACAAATACGTTACTCTAAATACAGTATTTACTACGAGTCCATCAGCTGAAATTCAACATTCAAACATGTGTAAGTTAAAATCGTTTCCCAAGAATGCAGCTTGAACTGTGAAATGAGCCTAACATATCTATCTGTAAAAATGAAACAAGAAAATGCATTTGCTAAAGTAGTGTCACAATTTACATACTCTTATTAATATGCTCCATTGCTGGCTGCCTTGTTTTTATTGATTGTTTGCTAATTGTGTGAAGAACGGCTGCTGTTGCAGAACAGCAGAACATAATTTTACGGCCTATAATGTCTAATATGTACACTTTATTGTTCGTTTTAACTTTCAAATGAACGTGGACAGGTGGTGTAAATAATTGGATGGAAAACACTAAAGCTTTAACAATAACGCATTCAAATTCCTTTAAAGACCATTTTGACAGTCGCACAGAGGATGATTTCTTTCTCAAAATTCATATCTTGAATTGGAATATATATATTTTTTTGCTAGTTAGATGTGTCTTTTTTCAGACTGACTCACAAAAGAAATGTTAAGTGATTCATAAAAAATAACCAAAATTGCCCAATCTCAAGTAATGCCTCTTGTGCTTGATTCATCAAATCGTAGTATAAGTGAATGCACTGAAATATGGGGAAAACATATAATCCACCCCACATAAAACCCAGGCACACAAAGTGGACATGCAGAGCCATGAAAAGCTCGGGGCTTCAGCTAACCCTGTCGCATTATTTCAGTTGGGTCAGCTCACAAAGTTAGCCTTTTCTGCCTGGACTGTTGCCTTAAATCTCTGGCATATTTCTCCACCTCTCTCTCTTGGCCAGAGTGGATCCCACTGCGAGGAAGCCTATTTTGGAGCTCCCACTGGGTGCTTTATAATATCGCCCCAAAGTAATTTATCCTCCCTTACCAATTAATTTGGCGCATGTTATTCTACTGGGACAAAGGTCAGTTATTTTCTGAAAGAGGCTACTGATGGCCTAAATCATTTTTAGCTCAACTGGGACTGACTGGTGAGACTGTCCCTGCTTCAACTCATTGCTAATACTATTTTCAGAACATCTCTAATTATGTGACTTTGAAATTCTATGGAAACCAAATGACTTAAAATAAGCTAAATAAATACATTTAGAAAACTTGTAAAGGTAAAAAAGTGCGTGAATATTCTTTTCGCTAGGGCGGTGGAAACAGACTGACGTAACATCAGCTTTTGAATTGATATGACAAACTTGTTAGCAAACAGTATCTTACACAATAGACACGGAGGAACACTGGCATTCATTCGGAGTTCTGTTTGTGCCTCCCTGCTGAAAGTAAGTCCAACATTCACTCTCCCTTTTAGCTCTGTTTTGGTCTTTACCAGCTCCTCTTTAACTTCCTACTTTTTAACTGCTAAATGCTGCACTATGTCCACCAGCTAGTCGCTAACTTTTTCTGCGGTTTACTGCTGAACAGGCAGTGCACAGTGGGTTTATCAGAGCTTTTTCACTAACAACTGCTGCCTGCTGTCGCTGATGAAAATGATGAGAGTGAACCAAAACAGTAAAGTTACAAAAACATTGATTATAGCAGTTTTAAAGCTGCTATAATCCAATTACTTTTCCATGACCATGGAGGCAATTATTAAGTGCAATGTGAAAGGGGTCATAAAATATTTCAACCCAACCCTTCAGTTCCCGTCAGCTCTACAGAACATTTTTATCATCTTTCAGTTCATTGTTTCGGTTTTTACAAACTGCAACTTTAATGTTTTGATTCAGTCTCACCACGGACAGACAGACAGAGTTAGCGACAGAGCTAAAAGGAGGATGGAGAGTGCAGGACTCCAAGTGAATGCTAACGTTTGCTGAAGGAGCAAATCGTATGCCAACACATTTGGCACAACACTTTTCTGAGGTAATAGTATGTCACTGTTGTGTTCACAGCTTAGTTAGTTACTTTGCTAGTTTCAGTCTTCCATGATCCTACTGGGGTTGTTTAAGTTGGTGACCTCTGAATTCCATTTTATTTCACCATTTAAACCAAATACGGAACGAAGCCTCTTCTTTTCTTTGCTCTCCTTCATTTGCCATTCAAACATTATCTGCCCTTTTGCACCTGACTCAAATGATGCCACTCACTGATATGACACCTTAAACCCAAATATGTGTCACTACAGGATGATTCTGCCTGTATTACTAGAGTGACTAAGCATGTAAAAAGTTCCATCCCGTGTCTAACTTTGACTAAATAGCAAAACGTAGTGAGTAACTATATCCTCAGTTACAAAACAGCTTTATTTCAAAGGCAGGCTTGTTTTTTTCTTTCAGTAAATACTCAGAAATACACAAGCCTGAAGCCATTCACCATATTAACAACAATAGCCCTTTTTGCAACAGCAGCACATCCAAAACAGAGGAGGTTGTCCTGCTCAGGGCCAAGATCATCGCTCCCACTCATTCCTCCATTCATTCAAACCATAACTGGCAATATGTCAAGCCAACGACGCCGTGTTTCAGACTTCTTGTAATGAGAAGGCCTGTACTAAATATAAACCGAGGGGATTAGGCCTTTTTTTTCTTTTTTTTTTGTTGCCGCTGCTTGTCAAACACAAAGCTCCTGAAGGTGCTGAAAACAGGCCTGTGTGTATCTAGGAAACGGCCGCTGCCAAAATGGGAAACAAACCGCGCTCTGTGCTGCTCTCCAGAGCCTTATGTAAATGTCCCGGCAGAGTGGGGCTTAATTGACATCAACTGCTGGCCAGAATGAAAATGATGAAATTGTTCCACCTTCTGATCAACGTATGGCTGCTCTCAAGACCGTAACTGAGCTTCATTGTCTGACCTATTTGTATGAGTTGTGGCAGTCGTGTCCTTCAAGAGTGTAATCTATTTAGCTGAAGTGAAATTGTTTTCGTTGAGTAGAGACGCGCAGGCACACAAACTGGTTAGACAACCCCAGTAAATTACCTGAAATGATTAAATGCTCTCTTTGAACACAGAATCATGGGAACACGATGATAATGGAAGAAAGTAGCACAAGGAATGCTACTAAAAGGATGTGACACTTGCATTCTTGCCTTCTTCCAGGAGATGGCAGTAGATATCACTGTGGTTAAAACACTGCAGCATTGATCTGACTCCCAAATCTGAATCTAGCGTAGTAAAAGAGGATGTGGGGAAATGAATGTGTCGGTTATTGGCATCAGCATCTTACACAAAGTGACGTAGTGATACCTGTAACAGAAGGATGTGACACCTGTAAGATCTATTTTAGGACACTTTATTTTAGGACACTTCACATCCTGATGTACAGGATGTTTGCCTACTCCCTACACTGTTGTCATTATATTTACAGTATACCTCTGTAAGTTTTGTTTTCACAGAGTTTGTTTTGTTCTTTTGTGATTTATCATGGCGTTATCTCTGTTTTGGTGCAGCTTGATGCTCTGTTCAGCATGGACACCATCATCTTGATGAGACAACGGCTCGTTTAAAGAGCCTTTTCTTATTTACCACGTCAATATTTATTTACTCTCAACGAAACCGCCATTCTCTAAAGTGTTAAAAGTGTCGGTTTCTGTTTTGTAATTCAGGTTTTTCCAAACAGTTCCAACACAAAACGACCTGAAACACAGTGCAACATCTTGCAGTATATCACTGAAGAACAGATAGTGAAACAAGCCTGTTCAGGTAAAAGTAGTTAAATAAGAGCCAATAGGCACAACACAAATTCAAATAAAATGCAATCTAAGAAAGAACAGAAAATGTGCAGTATATTTGTTGGAATATATAATTCCAATTACCTTTTGTTCCTTACATGAATTAAAAGATCAAAAGAACAAATTTCATAGTAATTCTGTTATTAGTCCTGATCAGAGATAAAAAAAAAAATGTATATATACAGTATATCCATCATTCATTTGAACCATTCAGAAAAAACAGGATTCATAGAAGCGCCAAGTCCTAACTCTTTTTCTTCTGACATATCAAAAGTGGTAAGAGAGAGCTGTTTCCAAATAAAGACAGCTAGGGAGATTTTGGCAGTGGCTTTTATAACCACTCTCCAAAACGTTTGATAACTCGTTTCCAGAAAGGAGACAAAAGAACATTCACACATTAAATGAAGTAAAGAACCTGCTTCATCTTTACACTTTCGACAGTAATGAGTCTCTAACATAGCGCATAATAACATCTGCGTATACTTTAGTAGGGTGTAAATGCATTTCTATCTGACCACCCGGCATTAGCCACCATGTTTTCCATATATCTTCTCCAATGTTTGAATTAAAGTCCCTTTCCCAGATCTTTATTACTATACAGAGTATTTGCTATAATTCTATAAAATACTGAGGCTAACAGTGGACACGTTTGCAAATTAAGATAGAATCATATTTTGTTCGCCTTTTCACTTAATATAACCTTATCTGTTAAGCCACAGTCATCTTTAAGCTCTTGAAAAGATCAGAAAGATTTGCTCAATACAAATCACAAATAATCATAGAATACTGTAATTCTCAATTTAAGTAAATGGTTTGAGATATGTGGAAAGTGTCAGGTTTCCTGTGTAAGATCTAAGTTTGAACAAGGGCTGTTCAGCAGTGTCACAGTTTACATGGTAATACTATGGCAGCATTAGTTGTAATACTAGCAGGCCTGTATTGGACAGAGGGAAATGCCATCAGCACGGCAGGAACGTGAACGATAAAAATGCATATTTAAAGGCCACTGTAGTTACAGAGACAACTTACAACATGTCTGACATCAGTAACACACTGAAACATGGTGAACTTTGAGAAGCTCCATCGCAAAGACTCATGTAACCAGCTGTCGACAAGGGAAACAAACAGCAAAGCACGTTAAAAAACCTTAAAAATGCACAGTAGCACTCTTGATCCCTCTTCAACCTTTTGTCAATCTTTCACTGGCTGATCATGCTAATGAGTGTTTGATAAAGTGCTGTGTGTGTGTGTGTGTGTGTGCCTCTGTCTTAGAAGCAAGTCGTTACTATATTTACACACTGTCAGTTACGCCTGAAGTACCACTGGGTGGCAGTATTGGACTTGTTTTGCCTTTATTCATTAGATAATAAAGGGCCTTAGGCTGTAATTGTGAAAACACATATAAAGTTGTATGCTGTGCCAGCTTGTATTGTTTGGACATTTTAGTCAGTCAAGCATTGTCTGACCTTGTGATTGTACAACCAAGACAGACTCACCGTCATGTGGTTGAGTAGAACAAATGGTTGAATTTTGGTTCAGTTGAACCTAAACGCCTTCTGAAGGCCGTCACTCCAGAGTTGTGTGGGTGGTATCCAGGAGCCACTGTGGAGATGTCTGTCCAATGCCCACACTGACCAGAAGCCCATTATCCAGTCCAGATGAGGGGGCACGATAACATCCTGAGTGACAGGTCTGTGGCAGCTGTGTGGTGAGGGAGGCGCCCCCACCCCACCCCTCGTCTCTGAGTGTCCGTTCACAGAGGGAGGCGTTTGTTACTGTGTGACAGCTGTCACGGCCCCCTCTCGCCTTCACCCCTTCCTCCAGCAGAAGCTTTCCACATCATTACATCTCACCGTAACCTGCTCTCCCTTCAACCTGTCAATAAAAGGAGAAATCTCTGCATATGAGGGAGGAATTTGGTGCAGTGATTAAAGTCAGTTAGTGACTCTGGAGTGAGTCAGAGCAATAAACCGAAGGCTTCGAATTAATGATCTTTGTTTGGAATAAACAAAGAAGGAATCAGCTTTGCCCGTAACGGCCACCAAAAAGAAGAAGCAACACCTACAGTAAAAAGCAACAGACTACAGAAGTTCAAACCTTTTCAGCAAGAAATGGCAAGAAACAAGATGTCATTGCGTACGGACACTTTGTTTGACTGACGGATGACATTTGGGAGGTAGAGTGCAAACAGACCAGAGAGATGCTCGCGTAGCAGCAAGTATGCGACAGGGGCAAAACACGGAGGGTGTGCAGTAAAACATCAAACGACGATGTTCTTCTATGTTCTCCTTTACCAAAAACCTTCCCACAGAGTTTTATTAATAAAAACATACATTTAATTTGAGAGCATGTGGAAAAATCCACATTTTATGAAGACTAAAAGAGGGCAAGCTCTTTGCCTGAATGGTCCAAAGATTTAATGCCGACATGTATGAGACGATAGTGAATGGTGATCATGCTGTGGGTGTTTCCAAAGAAACCTGAGTTATATGCTAACATCAGCAAGCTAGCATGCTCAAAATGATGTCCATAACAGAATTATTAATTAAATAAAGTGGAGGTGGGGTGGGTGTTAACATTACCTGCCCTGGTCAGTGTTTTAATCCCGTCCAGAGGGTCGTATGTGGGTCTTCTTTCACAACCACAACAGTAATAATTACAGCCTCAGTTACGTAGGATGCTGTGGTTTTCAGTGAACTCGCTGGTCCTCCTGTAATTTACATCCCTTACGGAGTGGCTAACCCTAACCCCTTTCATTTTAAAGTGCATCCCTGAGTTCTTTCCGCAGGAAGAGCTGCGTGTCCTTCTACTTCTTTTGTCAGCTCAGTGTGAAATTTGTGACATTTGCGTGAGTACGGAGGAAGTCAAACACGTGTCTCGCTGATCTGATCGATGGAAACATGCTAACACCAAAAGATAGAGCAATTTTGGGAGCGACAGAACAAATGGATTCCATCAATCAGGCTTGGGCTGACATGGGCTGTTGTAATGTCAGCTACTGGTATCCTGTTTTGAGGCCAGTTTTTAGCCTAAATTTGTTTACATTTTGGCAAATTGGCACCATTATTAGAATGCTGAATTAGCTATTAGCTGTTCCTTCAGGCAGCACAGATACAGGCGTGGTGTCGAGCAGGAAATTCCAAAGAGAGCAGATGTGGTTTTTGTTGCAGGATGAGCCACGTGCCCATAAACGCTTCAATTCTTTTGCATACATATAGCATGGATATGTTTCACAACATAGCTTATTCAGGGTTGGACAATATTGACCTTGGCTTTTATACCGAATATCTTCCTGTTATTGTCATGCATTCTCAATGCGATGACTGTGACACAGCTGGAGTTTGTATTATTGGAACCAGTTCACTTAATCTGGACTTAATCTAATAAAAACATACTGAATAGGAGCACACGATCCTTTTATTAGTAGGTTCACTCCAAAAGTACAAGTGTTGTAATAGGCTTTCAACGGTTTAATCTTTAATTTAAAAGACGTCAGTAGTGACACGGTTTTATAGGAGAATAAACGTCTCCACCCGAGGCTGTAAATACTGTGTGGGATTACTTGCTGTGACAATGACTTTCTGATTGCCAACACAGACTACTCCTCTACTGTGCCTCACCACTCTACTGTACTGTAAAATGCAGACTAGACAATGAATCACAGCACGGCTTCCCGAGTCAGCACAGCAAAGAAGGTCATTTAATCAGATAATACCTTTTTTGTGCCTTTCTTCCATTAACCAAACTCACGTCTTTCAAGTGTACATTCAGCTATATGAGAACCTTAATATTTCTTTCATCCACCGCTTCATACAAACTTGATTTAGGAAAGAGCAAGCAAAAACGCCATAGTTAAAGTTTTCCTATTATTTCACATGACGAGCAGGTGTATCATTGATTTTATTAAGGAGAATAAAGACTTAAAGTTGTTGATGAGCATTTTCTTTGAGGAACACAATCCTGAATAGTACAGCCTGTCTGTCGGATGAGTCACAGATTGAGCTGCTAATTCAGGGAGGAGGTTAATCCAATGGAGGTAATGACACAGTCCTTCCTGTGTGTACCATCGTCCTGTTGATTCATGGCCTGCTTTCCACAAAGTCCCTGGCACTGTCACCTTCTGCCACACACACTCCCATATGACTGTGGTGGCGTCAACATCTACATGGTTTCTGAGTCACAGATTACTGTATCCCCCAAATTGCACTATTACTATGTGAAATGGATTCCAGTTGTGAAACATTCAATGTATCAGTCAAAAATTGCATCTCCGTCTGCGCAAGTAGTGAAGAAAACTCACAAAAGCAGCTTAGCCAACATTATCCGAAAAGCGTTATATCAAGCTCCTTAGCACACTTAATTTTGCCAAGGTCAAGCTAGCTGTTTAACCTTGCTTGCTATCTGAAAAGCGAATTACATAAGGACCTCAAAGAATGAAGTCATAAACATTTACTTTAGAGCTCTAATTAACTTTTATGTCAATAGACTTCATCACCAGTGACTTTACTTTCACCCAAAGTAAAAACACCACATAAAGAATACGGAACCTTTGGCTGTCTTGATTGCTCGCAACTAGGCTAAATGTGAACTAGATCCTTGTAAGTGAGCAAACTGTCACTTTAAAGGACTTTCCTTATTAGCCAGAACAAACAAAGGACACATGCACAAACACGCACACACAGTGTCAAATTAAGCAGTTTTATGTGGGTTAATTTAAAACCAGATTAAGTGGAAAAAAGCTGCCATAGGCCTGCCATAATCTTGGCCTCTTTCAGGACTCTTTCACCTTTTCCAGGACAGCAGACAAGAACAAGAGCAAGAGTTAATGTAGCCCACTACTCTGCTACTAGAGGTGGAGATCACAAATATCTTTGCTAATTCAAATCCATTAGTTTAGTTCAGATTCGAGGTCGCAGCCAGTGTAGTTTGTTCGCTTCGTTCCTAAACTAAGCAATCACAATTCAAAAGCACTTTAGCACATACAACAGTACATGAACGCATCACTGCACACACTGAAACAACGTCCAGCTGTTTTCAGGCTCAGCAGCCTGCTATTAATGACAGAGTTACCAGTATGTGATTGTTTCTGTTGCTTTCGCTGCCTTTTAAACGGCTTTTAACTACGGAGATTCAGTCAGTTCAGTTTAAAGATTCGTTGATACATTCAGTGAACACCTGTATCTTCTATCTTCTGGACCGTGGCAAACCTGAAAGCTAATGGCTATTACACTATAATGGAGGTTATGGATGTGTGACGGGCTTCATTGCCTCTTGCCATCTGAACAGTTTGTAAAACAAGGGTCACAATAAAGGAGTAATGGCACAAAACTGAACTAACAGCAAGTGAGGTGCTTTAACAAATAGCATTTGTGAAACAGAGCTGCTCATACGGAGCAGACAAAATGTCGCACAGTTGAGGCTTGAGTTTGTGACTGGGTCCACTGGATGTTGTTCCTGTTTTCATTTTTTCACCTTGGCTCACCATGCTTTCGTCCTGTATACGTTATAATATCAGAGCTGGCATCAAGGTAGTCTGGCACTGATCCTGTCCAAAAGGTTACAGCATTGTGATTCAGACCCTGAATCACTTAACCATTATGAGCTCCTGATGTCTGGTGCATATGGTATGTGTTTGTGTGTGCGTGTGTGTGTGTGTATTTGAATGCACATTCACTTACACATTCTTTACTGTGAGAGCAGCAGCCTGCTCACCGGTGGCATTACATTGAGATATTCTATTTCACCTCGGCTGTGGAGGGAAACATGGACGCTAATTATTTCAGATCTGATTAAACACAGATTGTGCCAGATTTAATTAGGGGGTAATTAATTGCTGCTCTGATTAAGGGTGAATCACAGATACATTCATTCTGGCTGATTTGTTTAAACACATGATGCATACTATGTAACGGTCGAAAAAGGCCTCGCTGGACGGCTTTAACAGACATGCAGTGCAGTGCTCTTTTCTGTCAGAGGAAGCCATTGATTTCTTCCCGTGGTGTGTGTGTGTGTGTGTGTGTGTGAGTCACTCATCTCTGAGTGGAGCTGGGAGCTGTCGACGAGATGAGATGAGCGGAAAGCCTGTCAGAGAGCGAGGTGTCAGTTAGCCTAGTTAGACATCACCATGGCCCGAGGGAATTGTGGGTGAGAGATGTGTTGTGCCTTCTGCTGGATTTCACCGTCCTCCTCCAACCAGGAAGAAGGGAGACGGTGTAAAAGGACCTGCTTATATACACGTGCGAGCTAGCTAGAGTTTTTATTCTTTTATCTGAGAAGCAGAAACATCATAGTGGGTATTAGTCTACTTCTATACTGGACATCAAGGTTTTTGCCATCTTGTTAGCATTCAACTACGATAGCTTCTTAGCTATAGGTGCTATAAAACCCCCAACACTGCTGTCTGTAGCTGTTGAATTCTAACAAAAGCAAAATCATTGTTTTATCAAAGATATTCAGGTGTACTTAAAATATCATATGCCAACTACAATATTATTGGTTATTGGCTGATGAAAGTGGCATGACCGAAACATTGCCTGGCCAAAGCTAGTGGAACAGAGTCGCTAGCTTAGAAAGTGGGTTGGCTCTCTATAAACCAGTGTTGCACCAAATTCTGCGACCCATACGATTATGTGACGATTAGGAGAAATTTTGGCTATATTAACACAACAAATGTTCATGTCATACTTTCACATACATTAGTTTTGATAGGTGGTGCCCCCCCGTTGTATTTACCTGGATCACAAATTTTGCAAGCTGTGTGCAAGAAGAGTTTTTGCTATCGCAGCTAGCTGTTGAAGTAGCGCAATACTTTGTCTTTTTCATGAGGTTGATGCTCTAGTGTCACAGAATCCAACGGGTCACCCGGTGACCCTATCTAAACACCATGGCAGAACCATTTGTGGTATCACACATGAAATTACAGTATGTGATAAAGTTTAATAAAAAGCATTGAATTCCTAATCAGGCCACAGGTCACACAATCTAATGGGTCATAGAATTTAATTGTACACCAGGAGTTGTAGGGTTTAGGTTGACATTTGGTGTTTATTGACATTTTGCTGGTGTAAGGTTTATACCTATAGTATACACAATATGATTTGTTAAATGTCAGGAAATAATCTCAACTGTCTAAATATTTATGGGGAAGGTATACACCCTTAACTGACTGCCGTAACCTGCATACTTCCCTTTAATAGTTACACTATCTCATCTTGCTGACAACCCATAACTAGTATTGTGGACAGCCTTTATTGTGACTTGATGCTAATGTGACATTTGATAGGATTACATACAAGGTATTTTGATCCCGTGTGTAATTATTTTGAAATGGCTAAAGGCACATTGAAACACACTGTACAGGTTGTGGTTGCAGTTTTGCAACAATGTTTTGTGAATCTCTTATTTAAAGGTAGTTAAGTAGGTTGGTTTTGTAATACAAACAGGCATATTTAAAGATACTGTACAGGTATTTGCTGTTTCAATGCCAGTCAGGAAATATCATTATTAGTCTCACATATCACTCACCCTAGTATCTGTCTAAACTTTCCCATGTGTTTGAAGGTCGTAATACAAAAGTGAGTGGTTTGCAACAGAATTTCAAGAATGATTCACAGATTTTTTTCTTCCATTGCTGTAACATCATATCTGACCTTCATCCAAAGTGAATGTAAACATTTCCAAGAACGCACCAGAGGGAACTGAAACCCAAAGCGAACGTGATCTGACGCCCTGAGGCACAAAGCAGCAATTACACTTTGCCTGAATTTCCTGTTGATGTTTCACACAAGCAAGAGGGTCCTTGATGAGGCAGTGATACTAAACCCTCTTTAAAATGCCTGTGTGTTTCACATGGAGAGACAGAGATAATGACTGTGCAGCTATGGGTATGAACGCACACATTGGCATTTCCTCCCTCCGGGAACACAGCCCGCAATCAAGGTCTGAAACACTGACTCATCAAGACACATACTGTAGGGAGAGAGAGGATGAGAAAGCAAGGAGGAGAGGGGAGAACCAGAGAGACACAACTTGTAATTTGTAACATTTGTCATTTTTTCAGTGTCAGATGTTACCTCAATGAGAGCGTGTAGATTATTTCAAAGGGTTTAACGTGGTCAGACATCAAGAGTGCTTTTCCAGCTGTGGGGCCGAATATGAAGTGAGAGTTGTGGAATGACATGAGCAGCTTGTTTTACCCACTGCGGCGAGGGCGATGGCGTGCAGGAGGAGACTTAGCGAGCTGTGGTTATTATTCTCCTCTGGAACACCAGCTGATGCTGATCTGCCGTACAAGGCCAAAGAATGTCAAATATGAGGGAGGGCAGGGAGTGTGCGAAGCGAGCTCCCTCGCTTTCGCATCTCAGGGCGTACACATTTTACTCCACGTGCACGGTTGCGAGCTTGCACGGAGGCAAGCGCCGACATCCACGGCGTGTGCACACGCACACAGAACTATTGAAGAATATTGAAGAAACAGTTCCCAGGCCTCAAGAGGTGGAAGCAATGCAAACTCAGCTGCTCCGACTTACAGTAAGCAAGTAAGCTCCTTGGCTTAACCACAACCCGAGTAAAGATCTGTTTTCCTTTCTTCCAGAGAGCTGAGCTAAGGCCATTTGCACAGACCTCCAAGCACCGGAGGTAAACTCTCTTGTGCTTGTACTTTGTCTTATTATGTCTTTTACTTCCATGAACTACTTGTGACTGCTCCAATACCACAGGCATCCAGGCCTTTAGGGAAAGCTGTTCATATCAACACCAATATGTACAGACAGAGGTGTTGAGGAGCAGAATAAGCTCTTGGTCAGACGAGTGTTGATAACAGCTATATCGAAAACAGAAATCAGTTAATTTCAAAGGAACGGATCAAACCACAATCCATTTTAAAGCACCCTGCTCTGCCGGAGTATAGACTGCTCCACAAATTGATGTATCATGGGTTTCTCATTGTGAGAAAAGAGCAGATGGTACGACTATGTCCCTTTGAATTAAAGCGTAGGGCCACATTGTTTTCTAGTTTATCTGTACAATACAATACAATACAATACTCACATGCCCATGTGTACATTGACACAGCTGTAATATGAGGAGATCCCTTCCTGATGTGACACCAATGTAAGAGATGGGGGACAAAATCCACAATCCTCAATTTATGCTACTGTGAAGCTTCAGCTGTCTGAGTTAGCCAAATAAAGTGGGCATCATGCAAAGTTGTTAGTGTAAAATTCTCTCTTTGTGTGTCTCCGGACGCTGTTTATCAGCTGAGTCGGAGGGATGGTAACGCATAGAGGGAACTGTGGGTGCTAGAAACACCAGTGGAAGATACTCACTGGATTTGGCTAAATCAGACTGCTGAAACCTCAGGCTAGCTTTTCCTTAACTTTCGACAGTGTGGAAGAAGTATTTAGATCCTTTACTTAAGTAAAAGTAGAAATACCATACTGTAAAATGCACTCCACAACTCAACACTCCATACTTATGTAAGACGCATTGCACTTTTTAAGCTGACCATATATTTATTAGCTGAAATGTTAATATAATGATCTAATATTTAAAAAGAAAAAGTAATTATTACTATTTTAAAAAACTGACAACTAGAGCTGTCAAAGGTGAAATTAAAAAAATCCAATAGTTCTCTCTGAAATGTAGTGAAGTAGATGTATAAAGTAGCACAAAATGAAACATACACATTATACACATACCTCAAAATTGTACAGAAGTAAGTATGTTCTGTAAGTACAGAACATGAATAAACGTACTTACTAATATTCCACCGCTGATATAATAATAAATCTGGCTGTGCCACTGTCTGGCATGACTGGGGGGCTAGCAACAACAATACATCACATCTGTTTTTGCACCATCGTTTATCTTTCTGTTTCAGACACACTTCTGAAAAAATTTTTTGGTTTTTGGGTTTAGTTTTGTGCCTTCAAATCTTGGGCAGAATCGTGTCTGGCTGTCTTCCCATTCTTGCGTCCCACTGTCCTCTGTGCTGCAACTGCATTAAGCATCCTGCTCTGGGAACCAAAAGTGTGAGAAGAATGAGAAGACTTTCAGATTTACTTCTCACTGCAGCTCTGACACCACACCTATATATAAGAATTGGAAGTGAAATTGTGAGAAGTTTGTTTCTGTTCATACTGTTCATGCATGCTATTAATTCAATTCTAACCAGATTGCAGAAATACCCTGAATACTAGGTTATTTTAATTGAAGTAAGAACAAAATCAGCATAAGCAATGCCTGATTTAAGAGACTTGGATTTCTCTCCTGGTCACTCTAATGATGTGTGTGCATCTTATTTTGTGATTTGATTCCTTTTTATTGTTCTCTTGTTTTCAGGCACAAATAATTCCTGTTGCTCAACATTTCTTTCCAGACATGAATCTGATAGTGAAGCTCGTCGTGTAACATCAAACAGGTTAATCCAAGTGTTCGCATAAAATGTTCTGAAGTGTGCGACTGTGTTTGATGTTGGATGTGAACAAAGGCAGTGGAGGGACATGCTGATCCAGAGTGAAAACATAATGTGGTGCTCCTGACTGAGGCCACTTTCATTTTGGCACCTGTAGCAGCCCAGGCTCACCCCATTATCACAAGGTGCTAATCCACCGCATCCTGTTAACCTCACACGCATACGCACACGCACACACACACACACACACACACACACACACACACACACACACACACACACACGATTCCTCCCCCCTCTCAGTTAGTGAGATTGCAGTCTGTTCAGAGGAGAGAGTTTTGGGAGCCACCCGGGGCTCCTGTAAGCGCCTGTTGTGGTCCTGCAATGTTAATAGTCCAGGATTAGTGAGACAATGGAGATGGTGCTGGGATCAAGCTGTGAGGAGGCAGGGTTCACAGATGGGATCAGGATAGCTGCAGGGCCGGGCTGCTCACACACACACACACACACACACACACACACACACACACACCCACACACACACACACACACACACAAGGGAATCAATGGAAGTGTGCATAAAATCTACATATGTCCAGATATATAACACAAAAGCATACATGAACACACATTACATGCTCACACTGCAGTTTGTGCCGTTAAGGAAGACATCATCACATTCCAGCCTGACACACACGGGGATGACCTAATCCATCGTTTACAGACATCATCTCCATTGCCACGTATCACGCTGCACAATCACAGATAGACATATTCCCGATTTTAGATCCAGATTCCAGGATTTGTGCGTGTGCGTGTGTGTGTTGGACTCACTGTGTGTGAGTCAGTGATCTTGGAATGTCCTTTTCCATTGTGCCTGACGCTTTTGAAGTTGCCAACATGCAGTAGTTCAAAAATAATAGGCAGATTAAGAAGGGCCAGAGCAGCCAGAGGGCACACATACATGGACTGGAGGATAACTCTGAAATGCCAAACGGAGGGAGACACCAGCAGATACGTGATGCCGTGAATGCCACCACATGTAAGGATTGTGTTTATGTGTGATTGTAGATGGAGCGAATACCAGCAACATAAGAGATAGGAGAAGGCGGATGGTATGAGAGGTTACATTATTAAGATAATAACACACCCTGAACCATCCCTCCCTAATGTACACAACTCCTTCTCATGCTTTTTCTGCTTAATACGAGTCGACCTGTGACAATACTGATATAGGTCTCCAGAGAATATATGATGGGCACACACACAGATCAGAAGCGGTTTGGGTGGAAAATTAAATGTCATTATGTGAATACATAATCTAATGTAGACATGGGTAAAGTGTATTTACAAATGAGCCTTAGGGGTTTTATCTGCTCACGTCACCGCCTGGGCAAGTTCGAGCTCATTACAAAATACAACAATTACAAATGGAAGAGTTTAGATCATTTAAAAAGGGATTTTTGCTTATATTTCTGTGACTGGCAACTCACGTGATATTTAAAGGAAAGGTTTGTGACACAGGAAGCGTTTTTAGAAGCATTTTGTGTCAATCCACAGGACCCCTGAGCTTTTTTAAGCTGCAAGTCTATGTTTATTTCTCTGGCACACTTAGTGAAGCCGTAACCTCCATAGATGGCTGTTTAAACCACACAAATACTACACTGTTTATATGTTCTGCACTTATTAAAGGTATCTGTAATGACTGATCAAGGCTCCCAGGGTCGATATCAGCACGCCAGTTTCATTATAGGCAGATTAAAATAATGCTGATTTCTTCCCATGGAGCCTGCATGGAAAATATTTTTGTTCAGTACATTTCTGCTGTCTGCTGGCTCTGAGGAAAGGGAACGGAGGCTGGAGTTAGTGTGGACTGAACTGACCGAACGCTTTGATAGCGCTTCCGTCTCCCTTTTTATGTGGATTCCCAGTAAGAGTCTACAGCCATGCTAGTGGCTCTTTGGCACAGCACTGCTTTGAGCTAATGCTAATGTCAGCATGCTAACATGCTTGCAATGAGAACACAGGTATAACGTTTATAATGTAGCACTAAACACAAAGAACAGCTGAGGCTGATGGGAATGTTAATAGCACTCATCCTGACCTGACGATTAATGGTTAATGTACCGAATTTCTTGACAATCTGTCCAGTTGCTGGACCCACATAAACTCAGGGCTAAAAACACAGTTCCTTTTAAAAGGAACTTCACAATGTACCACAGATGGACCTACCAAACTGTGACTGGGTGAACTGTGTAATAATCAGTTTGATTCAGCGGCAGTGTGTGACTATTCTGACTATGGGAGCTTAGCAAACACAGAGGTGTGGTAACTGCGAACTCTCCTTAAATTTCCTGTTCTGAGAACACGCTCGCGTAACATTCCAGCGCGCGTTCTCACCATTTCTTTGTATCCATTGTGTTAGGTTTGTGTATACAGTTATTTTATAACTGCTTTTGTTTTCTTTGGTTCCCCTTTCTCTTTTTTTCCTCATTTGCAGAGCAACTTCAGTGTCATGCCGTTACTGTCATTACTTGCTGTTGCTTTTTGTTTTCGAAAAACGAATAAAAAAAAACGTGTGTGTTCTTATGCAAATGGTCGCGTAACCGCACTTGTTGCAGGGTGAGCGGACAAATGAGAAGAAATGGTGATACTGGCAAAACACTAGCAATGTTACATATAGTTAATATTCTAACACAGGCAGTCTGGTGACTCTGTATTTTATGTATTTGCAGTATTTAGGGAATATGGAGGTAACGTAAAAAAACATAAAAAATGGATAGACAATCAGTTAGAATGCAAGCACCTTTTAATCACCCTGTACATATTCAATAATCAGATGTACAGACAGGGACATATGAAACCATATATCTTCACAATAGCTGTCGTAAAAGGAGTTCAGCTGTATGCAGTGCTGGGATGTAACAAAGTACTTTACTCAAGTACTGTACTCACTGCACATACATGATACATGAGAGTATAACACTCACGGGGGTCGTTTTTCTGTACTTTAACTTTTAAAGCTCTAAGTACATTTTCCTGATTATGCTTACATACTTTACATACTTGTAATGTAGTGTTTTTTATACAGTGTGGTATTAGTAACCTCTCCACCACTGACTGGATGTGGCTCGTGATCTTCTCGAAAATGATCTTCTCTCTGATCGTCAGACCTGACACTGGACCTGGAAACCGCGTCACTGTTCCCCTTGATTTTATCACCATCTGAAAAATGTAAAGGTAATACTTTTATATCTATGTTCCCTCCTGAACATGAACTTGTTACTCCCTTATTCACAAAACTCTTGGCTCCTTCCTATATACTTACATACATTATTTGTCCCGGAGACCTGTAAGTATTTTATCTATACCCCATATGCACTACATAAATACTCTGTCATAAGTGTCTTCAGTTCAAATATGACTCATTGTCACCACCGCATCTCATCCCTCATCTTTTCTCACCTTTTCCGGTCTGCTCACATCTACAGTATCACACAAAGCAGAAATGATGGAAAGTTGCCTTAAAGAAACAAATCACACACAGGCAGATTCACCAAGGACAACTGAGAAAGGCAAAAAGAACGATTGCACACAACATAAATAATTCAGGGGAGTTCAAGGCTTCAAAATTAACTTAATTCTTTTGTTTCCATTCAAGGTAAACATCGCTCATGCTTGATCTGCTGGTGGTTTAATATTTAAGATGCAGCTATAAATCCAGCATGGATTGACTTTTAACTGCCTCTTCAAGCTGCGCTTCCTTGGCAAAATACACAAGCATTCCTCTGCCACAATTGGCTGTTCTGCAGTCATTAGTCAGTCTAGTCTACTTTATCCTGTCATTTTGTCACCACAGGCTCTCTCCTTTCCTATGGTGACACTGGCACACTGGTGGTTGGAAACCCCTGAGGAGCTTTCGCCTGGCCGTGGCTTCAGTAGAGAACACCGCTACGGTCGGAGGACAATGGAGGAGGTGGTAAACAGGAGGCTGAGAAAGAGAAGAAAAAGAAGGACAGATGGGATGACACATAGGACTGAGACAAATGCTTTAATAGACCATCTGTTTTGGGAAAAGACAATAAATCAGCGTGATGAGTACGACAGCGAAGTCCACATGTTTAAAAGTAATTTCATGAAGAGGTGCTGAGGCACTGCTCACAATTTCTCCGTACTGTATGTCTCTGTATGAGCACCCATCCCCCTTTAGTCCCTGCAGTGAGAGCAGGCAGGCTGGTAAAGTTGGGGGCAGGGCTTTCAGTCTCTTTCTCGAGCCTGCTGACAGCTGCTCGGGAAGGCCTGGGGCTGCTGCTCACTGCCGGGCAGAACCACAGCCACATCCTGGAAGAGTCAGTGCAGAGCTTATGAATGCATGCTCACGGCCACGGACGACCGACCACAAACCGGAACAACCTGAAATAAAGACGGCCATGGCAAAGAAGTACCAATGTTTACTCAATCTGTCCGCTTGTGTTAATATTTGAGGAATCCAAGTGTGACTGCGCGGGGCGGGAGAGAGACATGACCCACAAACGAACACCGTTTAAGGGTTTAAAGTCCTTCCTAACTGACGGCTGCTTCTTGCAGTGTGATTACACCAGGTCACATGTCAAGTTGTCAATTGTCAAGTTGAACCGCACCCAGATCCTTGATAAATGTATCTAGTCTCTTCTTGGAATTCTGTCGGCAAGACTGCATATCTGGCAACCATAAGAGAAAAGAACAGACAGCACAGACGCATGCAGGCAATTTACTGCACAATTTTCAAGACTTCTTTTTACCTTCAAGCTAAATAACATTTAAAGACATTAAAGAAAATGGCGCATATATAAACTGTTTATTATCCAAATGCCATTAAGAAAGCAAAGAGAAAGAGGGGGTGGACAGCTGCTAGTGAATGTAAATGAGGGGCTGAAGTAATCAAACCCCAAATGATTAACTTGGATCAATAAAACGACCCAATTTAAAAAGCCTGGCCAGCAAACTTAGGCTGTCAATATAGATGACAGGAGTGATAAATGACTCTGAGGCATCAAGGACAAAGGAGGAGACAGCTCTCCCATACATGGCTCTGGAGACGCGCCAAGGCCTTTTTTTGAAGCCACCATGCCATTTGCCTAGCAACTTCAGGGACAGGTGGAACATGTCAAATATACACAGACACGTCAGGCCTTATGGTTTTCATTGTCTTCATGACTGTAAAGCTTAGAGGAGCATGTTTTTCACACACTGAGAGCAAAATAAAGTGTTTTACATTGCCATGGATTGAAACAAACAACTCAGTCTTTGTCTCATCTGACCATAAAACCTTCCTCCAGGAGGCTTTTTTTTTGTCCATGTGGTCAACTGCAAACATTAGTCGAGCTTGAAGGTGTCGATTTTGGAGCAGGGCCTTCTTTCTCGGACGACGGCCTTTCAATCCATGGTGATGTAAAACTCGTTTGACTTTAGACCGTGACACTGCTGTTCCAGCATGCTTTCAGTTCATGGTAGGCCCGTGCCTTGGTAGTTCCTGGGTTGTTCCTGACCATCCAAACCAATTTCCTCTCAGCTGAGGGTGACAGCTTGGGTCTTCTTCCAGACCGTGGCAAAGTGGCTACACCTCCCAATAACTTGTACTTACGTACAAATGTTTGAACTCATGATCTTGGAATCTACAGTTCTTTAGAAATGGCTCCAAGAGACATTACTGACTTGTGTAAATATTTCAGAAGCTGTCAGCGCAACAGAATTAATAATCTAATTGGCTGTATGTATATTTTTGACCCTGCATGTATAATTTTGATCCTGTTTTGATTGTAGAAAACAATTAATAAATTAAAACTTGTGCACCGAATTCTTGGGGTTTTCTTCTATTAAAGATGTATCTTGTACCATCACTCTGCCCCAGAAAAAGAACAGTTCAAAGGCATCATTGAAAGCCAAATATTGCCACGACATTCATGTCCATGATGAGTGTATGTAAACGTCTGATTGATCGTGACTGTATATACTTTGTAAAATCATTGTTTCTGTAGGTCTCTTCTCTACCGAAGCCTATTTTCACCAGGAACAGAAATTAAATAAATGAAAGGTTAGTCATAATAAAAAATATATTTTCATGCTTTGTCAAACATTTTACCTTCTTATTCTTCAGTTAGTCATGCTGAAAGTAAAACCATTTAGATTTTTTCAAAATTATGAAATATAAAGTAAAGTCACTCGTCAGGATTAAAATAAAAATGCTCATGGTTAACTTACTTAACTTAGTCAAAAATCAACATTTTGGCTGACTAAGTGAAAATATTGACTTTTTATTTAATCATTTTGACTAATAACTAGAAATGTTATCTCACCATGAGTATTAAGTATATTTTCTGAGGACTAAGTTTTACTAACTTTGACATTTTTTTCTTATCCTGGCAGAATTGGGCTTCCATACATGTCAATATTATACAGTAACTTGCTGACTTCCGAATCAACCGCTTCACCACACCCCCTTGAGCAAGCCCAAGTTTGAACTAAGTTCCGGAGGACAATTCCATTAACATCCGCATCATGTTACTCCTAATGTGGGACCACCCAACATGCCTAATCTGGGGTAGAAGACATATCGCCTGAATAATGTCAAGGCAGGTTTGCTTTCTTAGCCTTGGCTCTCTGCGCTGCGCCTGATCCTGTGTGCATCCCCTCACACAGAGCTCAGAAAGACCAGGCTTCCTCCGAAGTTAATTATGGCCACAGCTTGCATGGAGGCATATCATTAGCAGTAATTGCACACAGCATCCCACTGCCATGTGCCTCCCTTTTTTTGTCCCAGATTTACGCTGCACTGATCCATGAAGGAGCGGTGCAGCCCTCCACATGCTGTGAATGGGACCGTGCCGGGTGGAGGGGAAGGAGTGATGCAACTCCAGGCTCTCTGTGTGCCAGCATGTGCTCACATCTATCAGTCAGGGCCCGAGTCTGGGACTGAGTTTCAAAGAGGCACATGTGGATGGATGATGCAGTTTCACGTCGACCTGAGGAAATGCAGGGATTACTGAGAGGCGGAGTGTGTTTGTAGTGTAAGCATGTGCATGTGCATAGCTGTATGTGTTTTCATATCAACAGTGGGGCAGTTGTTCCATTCTGCTTGGTACACGTTGGGAGCATGAACTGCAGAATTTCACATTTGAATGCAATTAGCCTGTTTCATCTCAGGCAGATGGCTGAGACCCACTTTCGAGAGATGCACTTGTAAAGTAGGCTGCTGCAATACACCACCACACTCCACCTGTATGGAGATGAGGCTCTGGGATTACATAATATCTATATCTCTGTGCAATGCAGTTTAAGAAGACACACGCACATAGATGAAACACAAGCAAATGAAGGAAACAAACAACGAAACAGTGCAAAGGAACAAAACGCGAGCAAACTGATTAACACATTCACCAAGTTGATAACACATGCAGCACAACGATACGTGCTGCAAACACAGACAACACAGCCAAGAAGCTAACAATTTAAGGTTTTCAGTTTAAGAATTGTGATTGCTTGATTCAGATACTATCGCAGATATCTGCTATACATATAGTGCACAGCCAGTGTACAGAATTTACAAGTTAATACAGCTGATATATATTGTTTTGCTGTGCTGCATATGTGTTGCATGGTTCCTTCATCTGGTTGTTTATTTGCATGTGTTTTCTTTAGTTGCAGTGCACCGAGCTCTCAGGGCCACCGTAGCTACTAGCTCATTTTCTGGTTAAGATCATGTGTTTGTATGCATGCACATTCATGAATATCCAAATACTAATGGATAAGGAAGGAATCTTATCTCAGAACCGCAGATCATATTGGATTAGGAATGCCAAAATGCCAGTTTGACATTTGACATTTTCCCCTTCATAGCCAAGGGATCCACAGTGAAATGCGATGATGGCTCCACTTCAATAAAAACTGCCACCCAGCATGACAAATCTCTCCGCAGTGGTTCACTCGTGTCCGGTTTCTTAGTTTCACACATCTTGTGTATGTGTTTATTTGTGTGTGGCTCCACAGCTAGGTTCAGATAATGCAGCTAGACGGCCTGCCTGCCTTCCTCCCCCCAGCCCTACCTGCACTAAGCAACAGCCACTGAGCCAAACACAGCCTCAGATGGCGAGGACACACCTGCGGGAAGAACAGACTTAACACAAACTAGAAAAACCAACACAGACGCTACAGCTGTAACACACACAGAGGCAGAACCAGGTGGCTTTATCTAAACTCAGGATTCTGTTTCCACCGGGCTGACGCTGACCTTTTTATATGTGAATGTGTAACTGTGAATACCCGACAATCCGCGCCGATAGCAAGAGGTTCTTTCACAGCTAGTGAGTGTTGCATAATATGAAATGCCCTCTAAAGCCACAGACAAACTGGGCTTCAGGTCCAGTACAGGATCACTGCACTTGTTTGAAGCACTCCCTTTCCGTCATGTCGCTAAATGCAGAAATGAGCGGATTTAATCAATTTTTGTAAAACAATGGAAGCTTTTGACATCCAGGAAGCAAGACAGGCCAGCAGTGCAACAGCATCTAACTGTGGCACCAGACCTTGAGTGGAAAACAATAGAATCCTTTGAGGGGCAACATCACTGACTTTCAACCTGAAAGAAAGAACTCCATGATTCTTTGTTAATGATCAACGATCAATCAACGTTGTTTCCTGTCATTATTCCTAATTGTCCTCGGTAAAACATCACTGATAGCTTCAATTTGGGGAATTTTAACGCTCTGAGCTTGAGCAGCTTCTCATTGGGCAAAACCACTGTCCAATGCAGAATTCAGAAACCACGGGGTATTGCATTTCTGAAGCTCAGAAATAGTCAGACATTTTGTCTTATTGAAAGGACGCCGCCCTCACATCTGCACGCTAAATACGAAGCTACAGCCAGGAGACGGTTAACTTTAGATCGGCTTAAAGACTGAAGTCAGTAGACGACAGTTAGCCTTGCTCTGGTCAAACGTAACCAAATCCATCCATCGGCATCTTTGAAGCTCACTAATTAAGACATCACATTTTGTTTGCGTATAACTGAAGATTTAACTTCTTTAGACGTGCTGGTAGACAAACTGACAGAGCCAGGCTAGCTGTTTCTCTGTCCAGGCTTTATGCTTAGTTAGCTAACCATTTCCTGGCAGTAGGATCATATTTAACGGACAGATATGAGAGTGGTATCCAGCTTCCTGTTTTGCATGTTCAAAGGTGCATCTAAGGCCAATTGAACCTGATAAGAGGCATGTTTGTGATGCTCAATTTAACAGAGAGCATAGGCATGAGGCATGTCTGGCACTTGTGAGGTTTCCATTTATAATTATCTTCACGCACTTTTCAGAATTTGTAGTGAACCGCTGCAGCAGAATGGTTAACTACCTAAACGCTAGTTTTGAACTCTTCATACTAGTAGCTATAGTAGTTGTAGTTTAACACCCAAAGTGGTTTATTTGTAGAATGTCTGTTTAATACCACACAAACCTTTTTTGGCCTATCCCTGTTGAATCAGCCAATTTGCTTTTGGACAGCTTTGGGCCACAGAAGACAAGAGTGGAGAGTTACGAAATGTCTGACCGCAGCAGTACAGTTGGTGGGGATCTACATCTGAGTCTCCATGAGAAAATGATCTGATCAGGTGACAGCCAGACGAGGGTCACCTCATCTTCACACACTAGTTATGCCAAGGACATACTTATCCACTCAACTTCAGGACAAATCAACATGCATGACATGGCCACAGCTGACTAAGAGCCTGGAAGATGGGTGAAGAGGGCAGAGAGGAAGGAAGATGCAAGGAGAGATATAGGAGAGCCTATTGTAGCCTACAGTGAACAACATAATGGATTATTTTTGGACTGCTTAGTGTGCCAATATCCTCGCTAGCACCAATGGCTGAGTTGCAACCTGCAACAGGCGCAAGGACCACGTCTGCACACAACTTAAGGCTTTACTTAACATTAAAGCAATAGTTTGACAATTTTGGAAATATTTGCCGTCTTGCAGACAGTTAAGACGAGAAGACTGATACCGCACTCACATCTGTCCATTATGAAGTTGCAGCAAGGAGATGGTTAGATTAGCATACAGACTGAAAATGGGGAAACGGCTAGATTGGGTCCATCCAAGTTATTATATCTGGTTTGTTTGAACTGCACAACTATAGTGTACAACAGCAAGCCAGGCTAGCCATTCCCCCGTGTTTCCAGTGTTTTTGCTAAGCTAACCATGTGCTGACTGTAGCACTGTGTTTACCATACAGAAATGAGTGGTCCAACATTGAAACACAGAAAAATAGTCTATTCCTAACCAACAAATACTCAATGATAATAAGCAAAGTAGCAACCAACAGGAGTCGTTAATGAGGCTTCTAGGGTTTTAATAAATTCCACAATTCTCCTTTCAAATACTTCTGCGATGAAGGCGTGAAGTGCACTTTACTGTATTAAAGGGCCAGTCAAGTCATTTATTATTACACTTCCAGAAAGTTGGGGGGACTTGTGAGAGACAGATTGAAAAATAATTGTCAAAGCCGAAGCAGCAGAGGTCAAGATAGTCTGACTTTTAGCTCCTAGTGTGGCGCAATGTACTTTAACACTGGATCCTACAACCGGAGAGCATCTATCACAGTAAAGTCAAACATCTTTACAACTACACACCAACAACTGTCAGGCTTTCTGTTAAAAACTGAAGTCAAAAGCTGAAATCTCAATAGTCCTGCTCACAGAGGACATTATATCATTATTTTACCAGGTTGGGTAGTACGCCTCATCACGAATAGACTGGGGTATGTGTAAAAGGGGCATTCCACTAATTTTACACATGCCCCTTTAACAAGAATGTTTTTTCCCCCCCCATCACAAAATCAGTCATTAAAAACAATCCAAATATGGACACCAATAACCTGAGCTAATGACAAAGTGACCCATCTACAACAGCACAGGTATTGCTTTATATTTTATTTTATGTACAGTACATGTAAAAAAAGAAAACAAAAAAAGTAGCCAATAACATTGACCAACGTGCGCAACAGTAGATAGCCATGTTGCTCATACACGGGAAAATCCCGACGACCATTTTCCCCTCTCAGGCATACATACATTTAGACTCTCCCACTCCTCACGGAGAGGCTGGAAGCGAGCCGGCCTCGACGGCAAACCGTCAAACTGCAGATTGTCAAAATAGGAGGACTGTATTCATTCATTACCTGCTCGCCTAATGAACACACTCCTCTCATTGACAATCAACGAGCTCGTTCTCAGCCTGGACCCGGAAAAAGTGGAGGCAGAAAGGAGACGTGCTGGTTGGCTGAGCGTGACTGTGCGCAATCTTCGGTATGTTTATTTAATACAGACCAGGCTGTGCTCGACAGCCATGGTCTCTTGCCTTCACTGCCCCCCTCCCCCTAATCCAACAGTGCCGCTTTCAACACAAAGGTCACTAAAGGTCAGCGTTGCAGTCTTGCCTTTGCCGGATGTCTCAATAACTGCAGGCTCCGACTAGTAGCGAGCTTCTCTTCAGCACACTCAGCAGTTGAATTCACAGTATTCTTACAGCATGTTCTCCCCCCCCCCCTCCTCCTCGTTTCTCCCAAAGTCACTCATAAAGCTTTAACTGATAATGCATAGGGGGCTTTGACACACTTGTTCACTCATGTTTCTCCAGTGGAAATGTTTAACGTGAATTTTTGTACGTGTGTGGCAGATAAGCTGAGAGAAAAACACACCCAAGTCAGATGCGAGAATACAGTGTACACAACCATCCGTGTCTGGTGTCCCCAAGATCGTACAATAAAATAAAAAAAGATTTGTTTTTTTTGTATCTCCAAGGCCATGGATAGTCAACCACAAAGACGTCTGAACTCCGCTGCTGCCTATCAGGGCTGTATCTCGCAAAAGTGTTTCAGACAGTGAGCTTACAGCAGGCCACCAAGGTACAGATAAAGTGCTTTTTTTTTTCTCTTAGACGTGATGCTTTAAATAATTAAAGTGATGTAAAAATGCTTCTCAGGACAAATAAAGATCTTTGCGGGGGGGGGGGTTGGCTGACATGACAATCCTGAAAGTTCAAAATGAAATGGAAGAGAGACACACAACGTGATTCTGGACAGGAATAGGAGTTCAGCATAAATACATCCACGAATCCAACTGTCGCAGAAGGCTATGAGGATGGAACACGGATCGCTAGAAGAGCTCGAACGCTCACTGCCGTCTCTGGATGGAGCCGTTCACATTTTCAGAAGTATGAAGAGTCAGGGTAAGACTTAAACTGTGGTAGAACATCTCGTGTCCAAAGGGGGGGGTATTTCTCTGAAGATGCCACCGGCTTCCTCTGGCTGGACGTTGGACCTCGCAGTGAACACATCAGCGGCGAGGACCGTGATAATGACAGCAGCAGACTGGGAGGTTTTTGCGAGATTGTAGCAGAAGATTGGATCATAACAAACCATTACAGATAATAAATACATTTGGGTCCTTGTAGTGTCGTTACTCGGCTCTATTGAAATATGATTAAATCTAGAAAAAAAAAAATAAAAAATGAGGAATAGTTTAGTTCATAGTAGACCGTGAGATGCCTGGCCTTTTTTCTCTTTTGCTCCCTTATCCAGTCTCAACAACACTCCACCTTGGCAGCCATTTTTCTACCAGCCTTGTGAAAAAACAAACAAAAAAAAACAAACAAAAAAACGGCATATAAATAGTAGCCGTGGCAACCTCACGTAATCCCTCCTGGGTCTTGATGACAGAGTCTGAGAATTCAGAAAAACCAGTCCTCTTGTCGGTCCTCAGCTTCTACGCAAGAGAAAGGGGGGGGGGGGGAGAGCACAAAGACAATGAGCAAACAAGGCAGGTCATATATCTGGAATAGGACATTTCTAACTGAGCGTAGGGATCAGCACAGGGAGAGATGTGGTTCTCAACAGTTGTCAGCTACTTTCCAGCCTGCTGAAACCTCTGTGTAGCTGACGGAGCAAGAAACACGCTTCCCTTAGGAGCTCTGGAAAAAGAACCAAATATAGGCTTGTCTGAACTCCTTACTGTGTGTATTCTCAACTACAGTCTACCACCGACCTCTCCTTGGCTACTGAGCTCATAACAGAGTAAACACGAGGGCCTGTCTTTCTCTCGTATCACTCAAAAGCAATATTTAAACTTTGAGTGTGTGTTGACGACCTGCTGCTTGGCTACACAGAGAAAATGCACTAGGAAACCAGGGGAACAAGCTCGGGGAGAGTTGCAGCATGAGTCACGGTGTGCTTTTAAGACATAACAAAAACACACAAAAAAAATCAAAAACTACTATTGTGCACACTTGCAGAGGACCAATACCTTTGCTTTCATCAAGCTAAAGCAGTACTAACTAACCAGGATACCTGCTGACAGTGAGCAGCACAGCCTGTGCCTAAAGCTGGCATTAATGCTTGTTTTGCCGCTTTGAACACAGCAACTCCTTCATGACATAAATGTAGATGGGGCTCCTCTGCTGGCATGGCAGAACCATGAGCGTTTGTGTAAATAAGCAGGTTGGTGCAGAATCATTTTCACTCCGCTCACATTCCCCCCGAGGTTTAACGCGAACATCATCGCTATTTTAAAAGAAGTCTCAGGGGGGTTGAATGTGACTGCCAATCTGAGTAACAAAGTGAGTAAGATTTGCCGAAGTTGGACATTAACTCATCCCCCCCACCCCTTTCTGCATTAGCAATGAGTAGAAGTGTGCAGAACATTCAGGTAGCTGCTTCTCACTTTTAGCCAGCAGCGACCATCGCTTTCACCGGTTAAAATGACAAAAGGGTGCCGTCAGCAGGTCATATCAGCCGTCGCCAATTAGTTCAAACTAGTCTGAGGTCTGGTTAATGTGCTCTCTGCAAGCAAAGATCATGCGCGACGGAAGAAACTCCACTCTGAGGGATTTGTACAACAACGCTGATGCTTCTTCTCCAGTGAAACGATCTGGCTAATGGCCACCCACAGTTTCAGGAGTCAGAATCTTCTAGTTAAACTTTCATTCATATCATATACATAATTGAAGCTTGTCCACTTCATAGTTTTGTACCAGCACCTTCTTATTCGGATCAAGTAGCTGGTGTAAAAATGAGAAGGCTCCAGGCTGTTTATTTCAATGTGTCAGATAAATATTTAATCAGCATACCTTTCATACCCTCTGCAACAATTTTTTTATTTTATATACACATATATTTATTTTTTACTATTTATTGTATGCTGAGAATGTCTGGCACATGTTTATTTCAGAATGAATGAAGGTCTATTGTATTTTTAGGTTGTAGCTGCATTAGACTGGCACTCAGAAACTCAAAACTGTTTTGTCTTTTTGCAACCTCGAGATTTCGACTCAATCTCTTACTTACAATACTTTCAAATTCTGAACGCTAAACCTAAAAAGATCCAATAAGGGATTTGAATTATTTTATTC
>JAVQJF010129470.1:0-10649 GCA_036023855.1 Gadopsis marmoratus
CCAATTTCACTTCTCCATTCCATCACGCTTTCCCCCTATAATCTGCTGTTGTGGTGAACATGTTAGCGAAAACAACATTTGCCTCTAACCTCACTTCCCTCTTGTCTCACTTTTCTCTGTCTCCAGATTCTTACACATCCCCCTATCTTTCATGGCTCGCCACTCTCTCTCTCCAGCCCTTTGGTTCATGCCTATACAAGGACACATCTGAGAAATAAGGAACATGAATAAAACACATATCACAGTATATAACAATTATCATCTTAAATGCATGGTTTCATATGCTATAGAAAAAGTCCCACAGTGCACTAGTGTAAATGTAAACTCCCTGATGCCTTAAGAAGTTGTATGCCAAAAAAAAGTGATGAGAACATATGTTGGATTTCTTTTTCTTCTGTTTGCACATATCTAATAAAGAATCGGTGATTCCATCCACAAATGAGCAAGGCTAAAATGTAATTTGCTTTTAAAACCCACTTTTTAAACAAGCTGATGTTATTATTTACAATATGTTGACTTTGTCCTAGTTTAGCCCATTCTGTTTGGCCACTTTGTCCACATTAACTAGACCAGCCTGTTTTCTACAGTTTAAATACAGACAAAATGCTTATGATTTATTAAAACACAATCTTTATGTAGAGCGCTTTTAGTTCTCTATTTTGACAGAAGCTTTAAATTTACTGATGCACATACGTCTGCATCCAGAAATCCAACCGAACAGGATGCTACAGTACAGCACATCGGGCAAAACGTAAACTACAGTAAGAGACAAGGGCCAAAACTCTTAATTTTTATGATCCACACATGTAAAGTGGCTTTAACAAAGAAGAGCAAGTGAAAAATAATACATTTCAAATCTTTGTGTTTTCAGCCCGCTATGGGAAGTCCAAGTGCAGAATTATAGCTGCCTATGTCACAATTCCAGTTTGAGTCTGTCACGCGGTCCGTCACATTGTTTCCTCGTCAGAACAAATAGCAGGATGTTGTTACGTAAGTACATATGTCGGCAAACAAAAAGTTTTTGTTAACGCCAATTCAGATGTGGCATGTCATTTTGTGCAGGCGTGCACATTCTCACCAGGCTAATGAAGCGCTAATGAAACTAGTAAGATGAAACTGTTCCCCAGAAGGAATGACACTGCTTTCACTTCAGTGTTTTAATGTGCTTGTTAATCAGAATACCAACCTGTGTGTTGTAATGTATAAAAAGTCATTTGTTTGTAAAAACATCAACTGTCTTTTTGCAAGCAGACTTGACGTGCATTATTTTGTGCCATGTGGTCATTCGTCCACCTACTTGTTTGTAGTGCAAATCAATGTTATTTGGGTTTAAAGAACAATAATAAATAAATTGCACTTTTTTTATACTTAAATGTAGACATTCTTTAAAGATAACTCCAATTCACTCAAATTTAAAGTACGCAAAACAAATAGTTCTTGTATAAGAAATATACTGTATATCAATAGGTGCCCAAAATATATTAGGTGATATCATTTAAAAATAATTCACTTAATTACAACTTAATGGTGTCCCAAAATAGCACAGTCAACTGCACTACTTAGTATCTGTTATACAGTATATTATAGAGTTAATATGTTATGGTGTCATATTAGTCAGAAATGTCAGATTTAGGATAAATTAATCATGAATGGAAATATACTGACTATACTAAAACTTAAGTGCAGTTTGTTATGCTTTGTTGTTGTAGTTTAGTAGAGCCATGTTTAATCATTTGGGATATTATGTGACTTTTAGTGCAAAGCTTAAGAGCAGATTTTAGTTTCTCTTCCCCTAATTCTAACCCCAAACTCAAATTGCTGAATGTTTCCTTATTCGTCGGGTTTCTGCTCTGACATGGGCATGTGGGGAATTTTATGCCTTATGGCAGCAGGTTACTGGTGCCACTGGGTGGGAGTGTTGGTCGTCTGAGTGATAGTCCCAATAAAGACAGAGGCAGAATAACAGGACTGGAATATTAGTTTTAGGAATATACTTCAGAGATCCATGTTTAGGATTACTAATATTTTAACTTTTAAAAGCCCTCCAAAAACATCAGCTATAATAGTAAAAAACTGTCCTTTTTCTGCATAATGAGTACTTTTACTTTCGATACTTTATGTACATTTTGCTGTTATCACTTACATACATTTATCTAACTAAAGGATCCGAATACTTCTTCCACCACTGCCTGTTTGTTGGCTTACAGGGTGACATAACTAGCAGGAATTCCTTTACATCAGAGAACAAAAAGAAAAACACTTGTATAGCTTTGTCTGATGTGATACATGGAGGCATCGTTTTACCGCTGTTTATCTCTGCGAGGGGATAGCAGGTTATTCATCTACTAATGAGAAGTGCTGGTAGAGGAACAATAGCAGAGTACAGTAAGTCTGCCAGTTCAGGGTGATAGAGGCCTCAGTGTGTGGAGGAGGGAGACCCGGCAGAGCAGTCTAGTTTTAATGTGGCATGGACACTTCCTCCGTTCACCCACAGCTCATTAACCTCAGCGGTGGCCCTCAACTGTCTTCTCTCCATTTTACGCTCTGAGATATGATGGAGATTATGTCCTAAACCTACACAAGGTCTGCTCTTTCACGCTGCAATGGCAAGCGGGGCAAGAACAATATGCAAACCGTGGTTGGTCATTTAAAACTTTTCAACTGCATTATAAATTCTTTGATGAATGCACATTTCAGTTTAGCTCTTTTTTAAATTATACTATAAAGGTATATTTTTAAAACTCTCTTCTTAAAAATGAGCCTGAAAGAGGTTAAAAGAATTGTTTGCCATTTTGGGAAGTCCGCTTATTCACTTTCTTGCTGAGAGTTACATGAGAAGATCGATGCCACTCTCATGTCCGTCCATTAGTATCTGTCATAATGTTAGGTCATTGTGAGCAATGCTGCTTTATAGCAACATTTTATTTTATTTTAGCTTTATTAATGAAGTGCCCTAATTTATCAGGTATTCAGTTTGCTGGATTTGCCAAAATGTCTGGATGTTTTATCCATTAACCATTTCTCATTTAATTTTCCAAAAAATGTATATAGTAAAATAAAATATTCTTAGATATACTGCAATAAAAGTTCAGTTCACTTCCAGTGGATATCTGATTAATTAATTTAAGTGTTCAGTGCTCAGTTCAAAAAGGAGCCCATTGTACTGTATGGGCAAAGTCCTCGGCTTTGGCAAAATATGAAGATAGATCTAGGTGACGGTTAGCTTCGCTTAGCATAAAGACTGGGAGATAAATCTGCTCCCAGTACATAATTATTGTAATTAATGACTGGCACTAAAAGAGGGGCAAATTGTCTGATGTTGTGCAATCATGGATAAGTAATCCATAATCTGATTACAAAAAACAAGTGGTTCCCACTGATGAGGATTTCAAGGAATGTGCAGAGAGGAATGTGTAATGTGAAGCTGAAAGTGTGTCTTTCACAGGCGGTCGTCTCTCTCAAGCGACATTTCTACAAGCACAGAGTTCTCCAGCTCAAATCCCACCTTTCATGTCACATGTGCTGGATTAACATCCGGTCTGCGGAGAACGCCAGGCGTCCCACTGGACTCGAGAGGGATGTGATGTTTAAGAGGTAAATACCTAAAATACTTAGTGTGGAGCTCGATTCTGCAAACTAATGAAAAACATATAAATCACCTAAAAAATAGTTTTAGTTTTGTAAATGTGTTTTCCGAAATGTTGCCATGTTTTCTCTAATGTCATTTTCTGTTTTGTTGATGGGTTCATGCTTTTCGTGAAATGTCGCCGTGTTTTCTAAAACATGTTATGTTATTATGCCTCAGAGCTGGCGATAGAGCCGTGGCCGCAGGCATTATGTTTTGGATTGTCCATCTGACCATTTCATTCTTGTGAACGCGATATCTCAGAACACCTTGAGGGAATTCCTTCCACTTGGACACAAGGATGAACAGATTAGAATTTGGTGGTCAAAGGTCAAGGTTACTGTGACCTTACAAAGTACTTAAATACATAAATCCAGTTGATGACCATATATCACAATTGGTCAGACAATGACTTGGTGACACTTATAACTCAAAGGTCAAAGGTCTCTGTGACCTCAAAATTACCTTGACAAACAGAACTCACGAACTGAAGTGACAATATTTCACACAGATGTTTAATGGGATACAACAATGATGTGACGACATTTTTCACCCAAAAAGATCAAAAGTCAACTTCACTGTGGAAAAACACTTTTTGGTCATTATTTAACACCATACCTCAGGAACAGACCCGGAGATTGTGCCCATATTTCAGATGGTTGGACATTGAAAAGATGACACTTTTAACTCAACGGTCAAAGGTCATTGTGACCAAATAGTTTTTTAGCCATATTTCAAGTATGAATTGGGCGATTCCTGATTTCACACACACGTGTCAGCTGAAATGACACACTAGCGCAATACGTGCTTTTCTCCATCTTGCCCATTCTACCTGTTTTCCAAGGAGATGATTGTGGATTTCAGGAGGGGTAGACACATCCACCCTCCCCTGCACATTGGAGGAGCAGCTGTAGAAGGGGTTTCCAACTTCAGATACCTGGGCGTACACCTTGGCAAGGACCCCACCTGGAGGAACAACACTTCCTGTTTGGTTAAAAGGGTCCACCAGCGCCTCTACTTCCTCAGGAGGCTGAGGCGTGCTCGGCTTGGGAGTACTTCTAATTAATCAAGTAATTCTGACCACCTCCTACAGGTATGTGGTGGAGAGCGTCCTTTGCTCCAGCATCACTGTGTCGCACGGCAGCTGCAGAGAAGAAGGCTCTGCAGAGGGTGGTGAAGGCTGCACAGAGGATTGTGGGGAGCAGTTTGCCCACCACCACGGACATCTACATCAACAGATGCAGGAAAAGGGCCACAGGCATCCTTAAGGATACCACCCACCTGGCACATTCACTCTTTGCCCCTCTCCCCTCAGGCAGGAGGCTGCGGAGCATCCAGAGCAGGACCAGCAGACTAAGGAACAGCTTCTTTCCGGAAGCTATAAGACTGCTGAACACTGGCGGTGCTGAACACATTATATCTTTTATTCAATTCCTTCCAAGCATTCACTACATACAGTATATGAGTCGGGACAGACATGGATGTAAACTGCAGCTTGACTGGCGGAGGAATTCAACCAGTAACTCTATATTATTTTATTATTATTATTATTATTATTATTATTATTATTATTTAGTGCTTCGTCCAGTGTTGTTGTGTTTTGCCCCTTAGGACCTTCGTAGTACCAGACCGACACACATCTCCTCCTCAACATCTCAGCTCCCTCTTCACTTCACAGTTTGCTTTATGTAGATTAGCCACTCATCGTAATCCACTGTGTCATTTTAATCCTGCTTTGAGTGATGTTTTCAGTAACTCCTCCCCTCCTGGTCTTCTCTCCTCCTGTCTCCTCTGCCACTCTGTCTACTCCTCTCATCCCGTCGGTTTAAGGTAAGTCTGCTCGGCTCTCGGATATTGGTATTATTTTGTGTGATGATTAAAAGTAATCAACCAAACAAAACTGGTGTGATAAGCAATACTAGTTTTAATTGGCTGTTGAATGACAGCTCGTTTACTGTAAGGAATGAATGTGTCATAAAGTGTGTGAATTCAGTGTTCATGCATTGGATGTTTTGTTCATTGCACTGTTATACCTTATGTTACTGGTTACAAGACTTACACCATGAATGGTGGATTAACACACTCATACTAGGGAAACTACTAACATCATCAGTATTTGGCTTCATAGCATAAATTAATATCATTCATTTGGCCAAATATGTTTTTTTAATAAATTTGAAGAATCAGCTGTGTACTCTAAATGTACCATGTCCAGTAAATGTAGCTCTGTGTTTAGGTAGCAGTAAGCCTGGGTTTACCCCAGTTTGTGACTTGAATGTAATGGTAACATGTAAGAGGTGAACTTCTGATTCTACAAAAATAAATACCCAGTTCTCTTTGAAAACCCCCAGAATGTCTGTTTAACCACTAAGAACACTAACCGCTGCACTCAAGGTATTTTCAAAATGCTCACAGATTTCTTCTATTGAATTCATCTTTATTGTCAAAAAGGATACATTCACACATGCAATTGCATCCCGCGACGAAACTCATCCTCTGCATTTAACCCATCCTGCCATCCTTCCTTTCTCCTAAGAACAGCCTGGAGCAGTGGTCAGCCTTTTAATACGGCGACCGGGAACCAAATCAAAGTGGTTCTAACCACTGAAAATATTCTCTTTCTTCACAATAAAGATGTTTCCTAATCTAAACAGAGAAGGTAGTCAGAAATGACAAACGTCCTTGCTCAATTTGTACAGCGCGAAGCAAAATAAAAAATGTCATTATATTATACATTGTACGTTGGTATGTTGATAGTTTCACAAACATAAGGCATTATACCAGTATATGATTTTGGGTTTTACAAAAAGAGCAAGGACATTATTTCTTTCTACTTGGAGTTGCAATTTGAGAAACAGGTGAAAAATCTTTTTTTTTAATAGGATTTTCAAACATTGCCAGGAATTCATTTAGCAAAACATCTGGCGCTTAGCTCTGGGATTCAAATGTAACTCAGGCGGGACTGGGTAATTCTTAATTTTATGGGAGAGTAGTGGTCAGTAGATGTCTGCTGTTTTGTTACTGTATCTTGTTAAACTCCTATGTAAGACGACGCCTGCTCCACTGATGAGGAATAAACCTCTCTTCATCTTCAACATTTGGACGTCGCAAAGTCACCTGTTGTATTTATATAGATCATTTAAGTAGATTCTGTTATACACCAATAACTGGATTAATGCATTTCAGACCCCAGGGCCTCTCCTTAACAATCTCCAACACGAACAAACTAACCGTCTGGACGACTCTGAAAGAAAGGGCTCCGCACTGTACTCTCTTACACAACCTTTTGACATGCTCCTGTTCTGTTTGTGCCAATTCTTCTTTCTTCACAGTGTTAGTGAAGCTGCTGCGAGACACTGCAACCATGGCTGCAGTGAGTTTAATTTCTTTGCAACAATTCAAGAGAGAGCACTTGAATGTCACTTACTTTGTCTCTGTTTGTAAGTTGCATCATTGGTTGGGCCTGGGGTTAAAGGCATCGGCTCCTTTAGGTTTGACTGTCAGCTCACGATGCTGCTTAATGCTATTATTGTGCCAGTAGATGCTGGCTCTGGGACGGACTCTTAAGCTGTTTTTAAGAAGTGGCTTTAGAAGTCCATTCTGTAATCATGTGAAGCAGATTAACCAGCCGTTCACTGGCATGCATCGGCTGGGGGTCTGTGCCGGCTCAGATGGGTTGTGGGTTCTCATTGTAATGAGCTGCCATTGACATATTTGAGCAGTAAAGCATGTATAATAGGGGCACTCTTGTTTTGCTTCAAGAAACGTCAGTAACTCAGGCTTAAAACAATTATGTTAAAGTTTGTTAGTGAATGGCTGTATACCCAAGAAACGAGAGGACAAACCTGCATAAGTCGATATGATATATGATTTTACACAATCATCTTTGTGCAGACTGGATCTTTCCGTATGGTGTCGGAGGAGGAGCAGGCCATGAGGTCTAAGCTGGAGCATTTGACAGTGAAGGATCACGGGCCGGTGTTTGGGCCGTGCCACAAACTGCCTTGCCACACAGTGCAAAAGGTAAAGCATAATAAATGGATGGCAGCATATATGGATGAGTTCCAACCAGAATATTATAAGTCAAGTGATGTCATTTTGAAAAAGAGGTTTTGTTTTTTTCCCCAGGCGAAGGATGAGCTGAACGAGACGGAGGAGAGGCGGGCGTCGTCGCTGAAGGATCTGCGGGCCATGATGAAGGAGAGAGCAGCGGAGGGAGATGACCTGGCCAAACTGGTGGTGGAACACTTCGGGGACAAACCGGACTCTCTGATGCTGCGCTTCCTCAGAGCTCGCAAGTTTGATGTCGTTAGAGCCCACGAGCTCATGAAGGGTTAGCACCAGAAGAGTCCATCTATTAGTCCAAGCAACTTTAAATCAATGATTTCTATTTAATATCTTTTGCTGAGTGAAACCGAGATATCAAAAGGGATTATTTTGGCCTCCATATGCTTTGATTTAAGTTCTGCAGACATTTTCCAGTAGCTTCAGTAATTAAGGGGTGAGACGAGACCTCTTTTGTGCTTATAGTTTGCATGAATCCTGCCCATCACTGAGACAGGGAGGCATGTGTTCATTAATTGGGGACTTTGAAATGCTTCTGAGTCCCCGCTCCCGCCCGACAAAGCCCTGCTTTGTGTCCAAATGGGACACAACTTGTGGACCCACAGTGTTCTCCTGGGAACTCTACTGCACATGTGCTGATTGTGTTGGTCTGGGAGAGGAGATTAAAAAGCAGAGTGGTTTGACACTCCTGTGAGAGGATACCATGACTTGTCATTGTTTGTGTGTGTGTAATTGTATTATATAAATGCTATTTCCCTCATCACAAACCCACCAAAATTAATTAACAATTTATCCTAACTGTAACCTACAATCAGCCCAGGTTTATCTAAATAACACACATTTAAAGATACAATCACCCTAATTCTAAATCTAAACTTTTGTACTCTAAACCTTAATACTAAACCATATGTAACCATAGTCTCTAACCTCAAACTCAAAAATAATCCAGAATTCTGTTGGCCAGATGTTTCATCTTGCCGTTGCTGTGAGAATGTTTGGTCCTCACAAAGACAGAAGCACAACAAAACACACACACACACACACACACACACACACACACACACACGCACTTAGCAATGTAGAAGCAGCAGAACGTGTTAGTGTGAGAGGGGAATGTGACTGGGTTAATTGCTACCTGCGTGTAAAACACTGAACACATGCACGTGCAAAAGGTCTCACTCACTCCCACTCTGGGTTAATTGGTGCCTGAAGAGGCTGAGAGCATGAGAGCAGCACTGTGGATGCACTGAGACAGTGGAGTCATTGTGTTTGGCACATCAACAACCTGCACACAAAGGGTCTGTAAACCATTAGTGACCGATAAGAGACTGCAGCTGATCTTTCGGTTGTGGTGTTTGTGTATGTGTGTTTTGGGGGTCCTCTAGGTTATGTGCACTTCAGGAAGGAGTATCCTGAGCTGTTCGAGAACCTGACCCCTGAGGCGGTCCGCAGCACCATTGAGGCGGGCTACCCTGTGGTCTTGCCCAGCAGGGACAAGTACGGCCGTGTAGTCCTGCTCTTTAACGCCGAGAACTGGGACCTGGAGGAGATCACATTTGATGAGGTACCTGTAACCTCACAGAGCACAGCTGCACCGCTATGACACAAAGGCACTAAAAACTACTACTAAAAATTCAGGCAAATTATTCAAAGGTATTTCTTTAAAAAATGCAGTGGTGCAGATCCTATACTTAAGTAAAAGTAACAATGCTACAGTGTAAGTCATGATAAAAAAATAAATCATTATTTCGGGACTTTGAAGGTTAGTGGTTACAACTTTATTATTCTTGTAAGCACACAATGACCTCATGTAAATGCCAGCTGAGCTTCACACAGGTCAGCGCAGGTCTAATCAGCAACATAACCAAAAACACCTGCGAGGGTATGTTGGGCCTTTAATCTATAACAATGCTTCATATTTAACAAGCTGATCATATGTTTTGTGCATGAAATTAAAGTAACCAGTAACTGAAGCTTAAAAAACTACAATATTTCCCTCTGAGATGTAATATAATAGAAGTATAAAGTAGCATAAATTGGCTCTACTACGCAAATTTGTATTTGAGTACTGCACTTGAATAAATGAGCTGTTACTTTCCACCACTGATAGTAAGACTTTGTGTGTGTGTCACAGATCTTAAGAGCGTACTGTGTGATCCTGGAGAAGTTACTCGAGAATGAAGAAACCCAGATTAATGGCTTTGTCCTGATTGAGAACTTCAAGGGCTTCACCATGCAGCACGCCTCGGGTATTAAGCCGGCCGAGCTCAAGAAGATGGTGGACATGCTGCAGGTCAGAACGGACTCAAAGGGAGAAGGCGGAGAATTCCTTGATGTGCAGCCCCAGAGTTGTCTTTTCAAATCCCTTTGACTGTTTATGTGTGCAGGACTCTTTCCCGGCCCGTTTCAAGGCGGTCCACGTTACTCACCAGCCCTGGTACTTCACCACTACATACAACGTGGTCAAACCCTTCATGAAGAGCAAGCTGCTGGAGAGGGTATGGATGGAGGACAGCTGCTATTAAGCCTTTAATCTAAATCCAACGTTCAGTTTGTTTATCTGACAGTTTCATCCAAACTGCATCGTTTGGCTCATGACTTTCCTCAGGTCTTTGTCCACGGGGACGAGCTGGACAACTACATCAAAGAATTCAACGCAGACATCCTACCTGCAGATTTTGATGGGAAAGCCTCCGTTGCTGACTGCCAGGCCATCGCCACCAAGCTTTTCGGCTCTGAAGACACTGCCCTCTGAGAGAACAGCCATCCCATTTCATACCCAACAGTTATAGTGCCCTTCACCCTAGATGCTTCTTTTGTGATCAGATCAGATATGGTAAATGGTAAATGGACTCTTTCTTATATAGCGCTTTTCAACCGAAACAGTTCCCAAAGCGCTGTACCAGTAATCTAAGTTTTGAACAGTAGTCTAATTCACCCATTCACACACCGATGGGGA
>JAVQJF010129475.1:0-23387 GCA_036023855.1 Gadopsis marmoratus
TGGTAGGTGCTGCCCCCTGCAGACCAGAACACCCCACAAGAGCTGCAGTGTTGGAGATGCTCTGACCCAGTCGTCCAGCATCACAGTTTGGTTTCTTGTCAAAGTCGCTCACATCCTTCTGCTGCCCATTTTTCCTGCTTCAACACATCAACTTGGAGACAAAATGTTCACTTGCTGCCTCGTATATCCCCCCACTGACAGATAATCAGTGTTCTTCACCTGTCAGTGGTCATAAAGTTATGGCTGATGGATGTACGTCGATAATGACATATTTTTGATTAGCTTATATAGGTCAATATGTTGGTTAGGCTCTGCTGAAAATGCCACAGCAAGCAACAGGCTGCCAGTGCGTCAGTCATTACAAACTCATGCAAAAAATGGATTGATTGAAAATTATACCAAAAGTGTCACTTTAATGGAATTTAGATAAATGTGTTTAAAATTATTGAAAGACATTCAGAATATTTCCATGTGATGAAATGGTGCTGCCACAACACAGTCTTGGGTGAGAGATGACACACACTAAGTGTGTTATACTGTCAAACACCGCGGAATAAGATGAGTTTTCCAACCTTAAAGGGAAACTGGAATTTTTAAACCTGGGCTCTACATTCTTTTTTTTTACATATTTTGGGGTCTAAATGACTAATAGTTACCAAAAGGAACAGGCTCAGACTGTTAAAGTTAGGTGCATTGCTTAAACCTGCAATAAGTGATTTTATGGCCACTTGGGGGCAGCAGAAACAAGTTGTGAACACAACATTGACTTGACCTTTTATGTTGATATGGTGAACTATGGAGTTGTGTCTCTGGCAAATGTAAGTCAAATATGCTAAAAACAGCTGCCTGCTGCGGCTAAAAATAGTCCTATGAAAGTGGTGAGAATGAACGAAAACAGTTGAGTTGAAGATAACCATTTCACATTGTCATTTGATTCATCATTATAAAATATGGATAATAGCTGCTGTAGGTGCCTGATATTGGCCAGGCCTTTCGTCTAACACCTGCTGATCAGATTGCTCTCACAATGCTCCAGAGTTCCCTGCGGCACCATCATCATTGTGGTGACACCGCTGACCTGTAGGTGGGTGAATGGCTTGTACAAGTGCGACAAATTCCTGTGCATGCATGACAGCTCATGAAACAACGCCTTTGGTTCCATGCACACCCACACACGGACACACTTTGACCAAGTAGCTGCCATCCTTCTCTAGAATAGCAATGAGAGTAGAGAGGTTTGACTGGTCATCTCTCCGTGTTGGAGAGCCGGGGGCCTCGTCATCGTCAGGGAAATGCACCCCACCTGCCTTGGAGGTGGAGCCTGGTGATGGAGGGAAAATACAGGTTTAATAATCAAGGCAAGTGCAATTATGGAGATATATGAAATATGTATATGAAATATATCATCAAAATGTAACATGTCTAGATGCCCGAAGTCACAACAAAGCAAAAACAGCAATGTGTAAATGTTTAATAACTTCCTGTAAACCTGGACACTGAAATATATGGATATATGGATAAATTAACAGCAGTTAACTAGTCTAGAACCAACTACTAACCAATGGTTTATTAGAGATGCAGAAACAGGCATCATAGATGCACCTGTGTTGAAGTGGGAGATGCTCACTTAAAAAAAGCACAGACATGAAAATATCTGACTGACAACGCAGATCAGTTAGACATTAAAAACACATTCCTTGGTTCACTAGAGCCCTGAGCTCCCAGAATGCAGGGCTCCTTGTGGTTCCTAGAGTCTCTAAAAGTAGAATGGGAGCCAGAGCCTAATTCTTTAGTGCTTAATTGTTCTCTACTGGTAAGACTGATTTTCTTTGTCTTTTGTAATAACAAACCCAATATCTTTAAACTGTTGGTCGGAAAAGAAAAGTCATTTGAACACGTCACCTTGGGTTTTGGAAAAGTGATTGTGAAAGATTGTCATTATTAATATTTTCTGATACAGTGAACAAATAACCGATAAATGGTTAGTTGTAGTGCTGAACTTCAGTAGACTGATAGAAAGAAAAGTCACTAAGAAATAGAAGCCAGGCATATTCAACATTAGTGAGATGCATTACATGCCTTTTCTGAAAGCTGTAACCAGATATTGAACTTCTCCAGCATGAATTACACATATACCTATAAATGTAAATTTATGTTTAAATAAGCTGCTGCTAGGTGGTGGACAACAGTCAGTCCAGCATGTGCTAACCACAGCACACGCATGCTCACATGATTCCACTGTGAAATTACACATGAATTCTCTGAAAGTCCAGATGTCCCAGCTTTCCTCCTGCACTAAAACACAACATGCATTTGCAAATACAAACTAAATGTTTCTACTGTTCAGATTTTTCTGTAAGATGTTCTGTAAATGATATGACATTTTAAACAGTTCCTCACTGACTCCATAACGTCTTCATCAGATCAGAACAACAGGTTTGGGTTTACAGCATCAGTAGTCATAGTCACTGGTTATGTTAAAGATCAAATATGATTAATTTCTCGAATATGACACTTTATTACATATTAAGACCCTGCACACCTTTAATCTATAATATAATGTTTCATATTATAGATTAACAGCCAGTTATTAGTTATAGAAAAGATCTGTCGGGTAAAATAAGTGCAGCTACTTCAAATCAGCTCCACCTCCACCTGCTGCAGTAAAATGCTTCTTATGTGTTAACACATCAATAATATGAATACACTGATGTTAAATAGTCAACACAGAGTCTCAGTCCTGGAAAACGTATGGTGTTGAACAATTTAACACATTTTGGACCTACAAGATTTAAAAGGAATCCTCTATATTTAACAACATCACAACTTTTTATGTTTTTATGATGCTTTAAGTACTTTTGTACATTTACTCCAGTACAATGATCAGCATTTGAATTTGACTTGCAACAGAGTATGTTTACATGTGTCTTCTCTCCCGCTGCTTTAATGAACGCAGGATTGCTGCTGTTACGTCAGTTACAGGGTGTCCGCGGGGCCTTAAAAGGCTGAACACGTGTTGAAAAGGTCAGATTTCAACCCTTAAAATGTTTACAAAGCTGCATTAACGACATTTTCATGATCGCAGTTTCCAACAGCCACTTTTTAACAGACGTTCTGACGCTTTTTCAGACGGCGGCGCCGACAAACTCCCGCGAGAGCTCCGACACAACAACAACAACAACAACAACAACAACAACCGGAAGTAGTAGTGTTTGGATCGACAGGCGACCCGCCCAGCCGACGCTCGGCTACGCACGTTTAGTGGGCGGGGCTACGTTACGCCGCTTGTGCTATTCCCTACGTGACATGCGCACACAAATGACGTGTCACCGCCGCGCGAGGCGCTCCGTACGCCGGCAGCGCGTCGCAGGAGCTGTCAGTCAAAGGGCATTTAAATGGCCACGCTGTACGCAGCCGTACAGCACGGTAATAACGCCGCTACGGGCATATTTTGGCAAACGGCCGCGTAAGCACCGTCTGTTTTCCTCGTTGGCGTCTCTCGCCGGCCTCCGAACCCGCATTTTAGCCGATACATTTGTTCGGAAAGCGCCGAAAAGACAAAATGAGCGACGAGGACGACTTTCTGCAGAAAGCCCGAGCCGCGTTCGAAGACCTGTGTCGAGCTTTGAACATGGACGAGGAGGCGAGCAGCGACGCGTGGAAGACCTACGAACGCATCGGCAGGAACTTTACACTGGAGGTGAAAACTCAAACTTGACCGCGCCGGTGCGACGCTGTGAGCTAGCTGGGATGCAGCAACGATGCTAACGTGGCTGTAGCCTCGGTCCTCGTTCTGTGGCCGCAGCATAGAAACATGAACGTGAAGATAGTATTTGTTTAAATGTCTAGTTAAAACTTATAAAACACCCTAAACCACAGAAGGCTACACGTGTGGCGGTTAGCCGTGTACACAGGCTGCTGCAACGCAATACAACGTGTTGTGTGAATATATATATATATATATATACATCGCTGCACGCCGGTGGGCGGTGACTGTGACATTACAGCAGGGAGCCACTAGAGGGCAGGATTGCCAGCATGGCTCAGTGTAACCTAACACACCTGCTTATTCAATGAACTTTATTTATAGAGCCGTAACTACTGGGTACTGTGCAGTTGGGGTACAGGTTTGAGGTACTTGTATTGTACTTTTATTTAATTTCGAGGCCAACATTAGACTCGCTTCTACATTTATCTGACAGATGCTACTAGTTACCTTTCAGATTTAAGATTTTAAATAAAACATCAGTTTGTAAAGTATGGTATATTGTTGTAGAAGATAGTCCCCAGTCGGATATAAATACTTTGGATGAGCTCCACCTCGACCCAAGTTTTCTCTGCATCACGAGTACTTTTACTTTTGACACTATAAGTACATTTCACTCGTCATTCTTAAATACCTTTACTTAAGTATCATTTTGAATGCAGGACTTTTGATGGAGTATTTTTACAGAGTGGTATTAACTAAACTTAACTAAAGTATCTGCATAGCATCCTTCCTCCAACACGGACAAGTACAGAAAGAACTACACAGTCGTATATAAATAGTTACAGACAACCCCTCTCACTCATTCACTTTCATTCGTTGTCCTTCACTCACTCCCATGTGAATGCACACACATCATGTGCTCCCTCCCGTGCAGGGCAGCGAGCTGCACTGGCTGGCCTGCGCTCTCTACGTGGCCTGCAGGTCTTCGGTGCCGACGGTGGGAAAAGGCACCGCCGAGGGGAACTACGTCTCTCTGACCAGAATCCTGCGCTGCTCGGAAATGAGGTAGGCCCATAATGCACCTGTGCACTCACCTGCAGGTGTGTCTGCGCCCGGGAGACTGCACCCACCTGCAAGATGAGGGTCATGTGACGGGTGAGGGCAGCTGAGCTAGCACTACTCCAAGCTAGCTAACCTGCCAGCATGTTTACTGCTGACTGTGTGAGCCGTTATTACAGTGTTACCTTATAGACCATCCTGGCTGTGGGTCTGATGCTGTTTTTCAGTTCCTTCTTCACAATAGAGAATTGATCACTAGAGACATTCAAATAAGTGTGATAAGCTGCAGCTTTGTCCAAATAAATGCAGGTGAAAGAATGAAGAGACGCAGCAGGTTGATTGATAAGCTTTGTACTGTTATTGGCGTTGCTGTAGAGACAGGACACGTGTTACACTCTTCTTCACTGATTAACTTCTCACAGTACAAATTGACGAGCTAGCAAGGCTTCCGAAAAGTAGCCTACTGACCCCTACAGCTGTCTCCGTCTGTCACCTGAGCCTTGCCTTGGGGATTGTTGTAGTGGTCTCCCCAGAGTCTCCCGTCTGTCTGCACCACCGCAGTTTCTGTGACCTGTCATGGCGCCAGAATAAACATTTGTTTCTGGAAGAATGAGCAGGAAAGCTGATCCTTTGCTTGCTTCTGAAAATGTAAACACAGATTTATCAGATCAGGAAGTCATGTTCTCCCCCCTCGCAGCCTGATTGAGTTTTTTAATAAGATGAAGAAGTGGCAGGACATGGCCAACCTGCCTCAGGACTTCCGTCAGAGCACTGACAAGCTGGAGAGGAACTTCACCGTGTCGGCCGTCATCTTTAAGAAGTACGTTCCCATCTTCAAAGCCATCTTCAAGGCCCCGTCAGAGGATCCGCCCCGAGTTCACCGCAGCCGCAAACAGAGGTGGGCCATCACGACCTTTGACCTCACCAGAGTATCATGCTCACACAGCTGATTTTGTTTGTTTGGTATTTGTGTTGAACTACATTCCCACAGCACGGTGACTAACGTATGCTGATGATACAGCTGACAGAGGTCCTGTACTGGAGGAGTGTGTACCGGGGTGCAAACACTCACTTTTACAGTCATTACTGGATTTATTGAGTATTTTGATAATTGTAAATCATCTTTAAAGCAGAAATCCCTCCCAAAGAAGCCATTACTTTGGCCAGACATTTATTCACTATTTTGTAACATTTGATATATCAAAAGATTCTTTTATTAATCGAGAAAATAGTCCACAGATTAATTGATCATGTAAATAATTGTTGTCTGCAGCCCGACTCTCATAAAAAGCCAATATTATGGAACACACAAGTTACAACAACTTCTTGTGTTCTTGTAATATCTAAATGATGCATTAACAAAGTATTTGAAGTGTTTCCTCATCACAGCTGATGTATTTCAGGGTTTTTAATTCCCCTCCTGTCTTTTCTTTTCAGACGTCATCCCTGCACTGTGACCGAGGTCTTCAACTTCTGCTGGGTTTTGTTTGTCCACGCTAAAGGTAAAGACCTCGCTCGTCCATCCAGACAAGAGTAGCTGCACCACCAAGTCAAACAGAGGTCCGTGTCCTGAGGTCCACCTGTTTAAAGGGATTTTTATGTAAGAAATAAGAAAACTGAGATGGGACAGGTCAATAATGTCCGTACTGGATGTACATTGTTATATAACATATAAAGTTAAGTGTAAATGTGTCCATGAAGCATTCAAGACGAACTGAAATCTGATTGTTCAAACCGCCTCAGTTTGAGATTCATTGTAGCCAGATGTGTGGATACAACGGACACCTTAACACATAACACAACGTGTGACAGTGTGTTGGTGTCTCTGGTAGAGAATGATCAGCTGGGTCTGCAGCTCCTCTCGGCTTCACAGAGCTTTACAGTGACTTTCAGCTTGTTGTTTTTCTGTCTGGCTACAACTTCATCTGTTGTGGTTCCCTCTCAGCGCTCTCATAGCGTCGTTTTCAGAGTACAACCTGATTTGATCTGGATACAAGTCACTGAGATTGAAGAGGTCCCTTTCTCAACAGGTTTCAGTGTAAGTCACCGAGGACAAAATCCACAGTCCACGTTCTGAGTGGGAACGAATACGAGGACAGTCTTTTTAGTTTGGAATTCACACTTATCTCAGTGGACAGTGTTAACAGAGCTTCAGCGGATGGATAGAAATACAAAGAGGGAATTTCATACTATAAAGACTGAAGGTTTGGAGGATATCCACTTTATTTTTCTGTTGAAGCCTCATATTACCTTCAGATAAACTCTGGATTTTGGCCTCCTATGAACAGGAACAGTGATTACAGCAACCAAAAACCCTGTTCATGTACATACAAACAGTAAGAAACCAACAGGGATGCAGAGCTCAGGATCAGCATGAGACCACTTTGACTGATCTGAGGGCAAGTTCAGGCCTGTTGGCATCAGCTGGACATCAGCATGTAAAGTCCTGCCATTCACAACAACTCAGTCCTTCTATTTCCTGCTCCATGGAGATCATGTTTTCACTGCTGTTACTTAGATACCTTGTTTGTCCACTGGACTCTTAAAACGCCCGAACACATTCAGGGAATTTCTACAGACAGATTTTGGGATTGTATTTCAGATGCAATTATGAAGCTAAGAGCGATAAAGATTCAGTTCCACCTCCAAGGTGACGTTGCGTCTTTGAGTGAATCGGTAAGCAAGCCTGTGCTGTCACGGTGTACTCTAGCTTTATTTCTGGATGTATTCACTTTATTATGCAGAGAAGGAGACTCTGTGTGTTTAACATCCAAACAGTTTGACACACCCAGACCTGGGAGCCGGCAGTACAGGCCCAGACCTCTGCTGGAGGCCCCTGAGTGGCCCCAGTTTGTTCCTCTCATGTATGACTGAGATCTGATGTAGCGAAAAATGAACTTTCGGCTCTGTTTGAAAAACGTAGAAGGTGGTATTCATTCCTGCTCTCATCATAACTCCTTCCTAATCCCCAAACGTCTGTGTATCTGGTGTCCTGACGACTAGAGTCTAGTCGAAACCTGCCTGTGTAGATTTGGCAGTAATACTGTCATGGTCTGCTGTGCCAACTTAGCCCGAAGACGTACTGAATTCAGTCTTGTGGTGTCATGTTTTTCCTCCAGGGAACTTCCCGATGATCAGCGATGACCTGGTGAACTCGTATCATCTGCTGCTGTGTGCTCTGGACCTGGTCTTCACCAACGCTCTGTTGTGCAACGCCAGGAAAGACCTGCTCAACCCAAACTTCAAAGGTACCGCTGTCTGCACTGCTCAACACTGCTGCTGCCGCTGCATCCTGAAATATGAATTCTGAGGTTCTTTAGGAAACAGAAAAGGCCACATCTGTGTAGCTTAGATGTGACGCAGTCACTTTAAGCTTCTTCCTGCTCACTAAAATAATGCAGGTATGCATCTAAATATTCAGCTACGCTAGCAGCAGCGCTGTCTGTCTGTCTATCTGTGTCCACCACTTTGATCCAGACTGAAATATCTCATATCTTGTAATAACTTTGGTGATCTTCTTGACTTGTCCTCTAGCGCCATCATCAGGTCAACATGTTAATTCAATTCAGTTTCATTTATATAGCACCGTATCATAACAAAGTTATCTCATAGCACTGATTCATATATAGCAGGTCTAGACCGACTATGATTGATGTGATGATTAATGGTTTCTGACCAAATCCCTGCAGAACTAATCAGCCTCGGCTGCTAATGTTAGCATGCTAACACTCTGGCGGTGAACAAAGAAATCTATTCATGCAGGTTTAAGGGCCTCCCCTCCCTCTAGTGGTGTAATCTTTGGTTAGTATTTGAATATTTCATCGGATGGAAACTAAAATATAATCTTTGATGTTAAAAATCTTGAGCCACGTCCCACCCACATACATCTCAAGGCAAAGTGAATTTGGTCACAGAGTTGCAAAACACGACATTGAAGAGGCATAAAATTAAATCAGCATTGGCGTAAAGGAAGTCTGCTTATCAGTCATGTGCAGTACTAAATCACCCCTGTAAAATAAATCAAACGTTGGGCTATTTTTGCTGAACAAATTCCAACCAGCCAACTCCTAAAGAAACCTACAGCAGTGTGTCTCTTCCTGTTGACACCTGGTGTTTCCTCTGCCCCCACCCTACCCCACCCTACCCCACCCCACCCCACCCTCCCTAAACAGGGGCTTTATTGTACTGCCAAAAGCCTCCAGCTCCCCTCTGCAGCGCCGCCAGCCTCAACATAAAACATGACACAGTTTGAAGTGGTTTGTATTCAAACTAACTTCATTCTTAAATTTAACATGCTGATGCCTCATTGATTTCCTGTGGAGCAAGAGGACGTTCCAGCAAAAAATTCAAAAAAACAATTACAGAGAAAATAGAATTGAAGAGGACATGTTGAATGTAAAAATAATAAATTGAACTTAACGATGGACGATGAGGTTGCGTATTCCACGTGTACGAAAGGCTCCACACGTTGCTTTGGTACGATGCACCCTGTTTTCATGGTGCAGGAAATGGTCTGTGTGTCTTTACTACAGCTGGTTTCTCCCTGTATGATTCAACCCTGACACATCGGCCAACTCTGATTGTAGCCGCGGTCATATGGAGGCATAAGGACATATACAGCATCAAACAACAATGGAAAGCAGTTTTTAAAGTGGTCGGTCTGTTTTAGGGGTGAATGTATGTTGAGTCATCGGGCTGCTCGTCTCTGTGTCTTGTGTCCTGCAGGTCTACCGGAGGACTTCAGCAGTAAAGACTACAGGCCGTCCTCCGGTCCGTACTGCTTCATGCAGCAGCTGTGCGAGCTGCACGACGGCCTGGTGCTGGAGGCCAAAGGAGTCAAAGAACACTTCTGGAAACCCTTCGTCAAGAAACTCTTCCACAAGAAGGTAAGACATGCTGGGAGGCGCCACTGTGTTTTCGTGTCCAGCTGTCTCAAGCAGAGGGTTTTCACTTAAAGGGCCATATTCTGCAAAGCATATCGTGGAGTTATCCCTTCTTCAAACAGCTCTGATTACAGAATATGAAATGGACATACAGTGTTTTAACTGATAAGTGGAGATTTTCTTCTGTTTGTTACAATATTTGTATATTCTGTTTATACCTGTAAGGCTGTGTGTATGTGGGTTTATTTAATTTTCATCTGTAGGCTGTAAAGTCAGTGTATTGTGCTGTTATTAATGCAGTTTCCCCACTGAGGGACTGATAAAAGATTATCTTATCTAAAGGATTGGGGATTATCTTATCTCAGTTGGTGGTGGGTTTAAATATCAGAGTGTTTGGTTTGTTGTTGATTATTGTGTCTAAATAATTCCACGAATCAAATAGGCGACCAGACACAAACATAAACAACAAATCAGCTGTAACTTCGCTTAATCCATCAATCAATTTAGCCTTCACTTGGTAGTTGATTCAACTAAACACTGAACAAATGAAGAGTCTTTATAATATTTAGTGCAGTATTTTTCCGACTTGACACTCCTGGTTTCGGTGCTGGATGTCTGTTAAGTTTCTGCCTCTGATTTTCCATCATGATGTGGTTTATCACTTCCTCCCGCCGCCGTTAGGAAGTAGATGCAGTGGAAACACACACACATACTGTGGCGGTCTGCTCAGATGGTGGTTCTGTGTGAAACTAAACTTCCTCTCACTCCCACAGATTCTCAGAGGAAAAGAAGACGGTCTGACCGGCTTTCTGGACCCCATGAACTTTGGAGACAGTTTGTGAGTGTCGGCTGCCGTCATACTGAGTTTTAGACGTTTACTGAATCGAGCATGAGGTCCCACGTAAATGAGGAACTTTGTTTGAAGAAAACTCTTCATGAAGGTCAGATAGTATTTACCTTCAACTCCAAACATGTTTTCTACCAAACATGTTTATCTAACTGTGGCCCAAATCTTTCATCTTTACAGACCTTAAAGAGCAGCTTCACGTCCCATTTTAGCTCGAACATGCCCCCTTCACAAATAATGTGACGTCTCAGTGGACAAACTGGATGTTCTCTGGAAAAGAGCAACATCATTACTGTAATAAACAGTATAAACAGGGATCAGGATCAATAGATGTAATAAAGTCACTCCAAAATTTAAATTACTAACTCAAAACCTGCTTTTTCTGTTAAATTACTTTTCAACTGAGTTTTCTCTCCTCTCCTCTCCTCTCCTCTCCTCTCCTCTCCTCTCCTCTCCTCTAACTCCTCGTGCTGTTCCCACAGTTTGTCTCTCAGTCGGGTGTATGAGGAACATGTTCTGGCCACCGGCAGTCTGGATGAGAGGGTCTTCACCGGCGAGGGGGCGAGCGAGGACGTTGGTACTCCGGGGCCCTGCCTGTGTGAGGGAGTGGAGAACCAGGACAGCGCCACCTACAGGCTTCACACCAACCTCACTGTGAGACAACACACTGAAAGCAGGAAGATTTAAACAGCATCTTGTTTTTTTTTATTGTCCCTGCTCCCTCTGCGTTCTGGGTGTTGCTATATGTTGCTGTAAATGAACAGAAAATATAAAATAGCCAACCTGGTGCCTCTCTCCTCGTCAGGCCTCGGCTCTGAAGGTCTCCACTCCTCTGACGGGGAGGAAGTACATCCAGGAGAACAGCTTGGCGTCTCCGGTCTCGTCCGCCATGAAGAGTGTCGGCCTACTCCACACCCTGCTGTCAGGAACCAAACAGGGGCCGAGCGCTAAGCTAACAGAAACTCTCAGGTGTGTTTCTGGACCTGCAGCCCGTCGCAGCAGCTCTGTGTCTGATCTCTGTCTGGGAGTTAGTGCTATAACTTACCTGTACAGCAGGTGTAAGTCATTCATTTTTACCCGTTAACATGGTGTAACAGTTTGAAAGGTGAGCAGGACTGAAGATTTACAACATAATGTTTACAACAGGTAGCACACCTGCTGGGACAGTCTGTGGTACTGCATCACGTTACATTTACACTGTGCATTGCAGTTACTGCTGCTGTTGCTGCTTTTCTATCTTTGGGAAATCCATGACTTTTTCACTTGTGTTGCGTGATGTGTTATGAAGAACGGTTGGGAGAGAAAAGTCACAGATTTCAGGGACGACACGACAACCAAAACCAGACTTCCATTTCAGCATTGTTAGTATATAAAGTAAAGAATACATTGGTAAAATACCATAAAACTAAAATATACAATAGTTACACATTGATTTAAGACATTACTAGTCTTTAAAGAAAAGCTCAAACAGAAAAGGATAATAGAAAAATAATACAATGATAGAAACTGTATCCCTGCAGGACCTGTGCCAGAGACCCCAGTGATGTCATCAGCAAGCGCCTGAAGGACATGTCTGAGCTCTTCTCTCAACACTTCCAGGGCAGCGGGGCAGAGGACAGGGCGGTGGGGAGAGGTACGCACACGAGCCGACGGTATCACACGACAGATAGGTTTCTCGCCGTCTGTCTAAATTAAGGTTGTCCTCGTAGACATGGCAGTGAAGTATTTCCACCTGGCGGAGGCGCTCTACTACAGGATCCTGGAGTCCATCATAGAGAGAGAAAAGATGATACTGGGAGACGCTGACCTGTCAGTGAGTATTTTGTTAAAGATTTGAGCTCCTGTCAGATGTAAGTCACAAATATTAGATTACATGCATCTTAAATCTTTAAGCATCTGCACTGACAGGACTCGCAGCGTTATGAAAATCAAATCCCGCTTGTTCAAAGGCTGAGTGATCTCAGAGATGAAAGACATCTTTAGTTGCCATTTTCCTGACACTTGCTCCGATGACTATTTCATTTTTCAATAATCTATCGATAACAAATACACGTTCTGCCGACAAGCAGCGTAGTTCTTCAGCCACATTTAGCAGCGTTGGTCTGAAGACGGCCTCGTTGTTGACTCATGCAGCTCTTCAGTTAACAGCTGATGTAACGTGTGTGTGTTTACAGTGTATTTTACAACAGCTTCAAACGCGGCTCAGCCAATCATATTCAAGGACCGGAAGAATCCATTTTATAAATGTGTGTAACGGTCTTTGGAACTGCCCCCTGTATGAAACGTGCTATGTGAATATGTAGCGAGATGATGGATGCAGAAAAAGTTATAGGATTTATTCCTCTTAGCTTGTAAATGCAAGAAGTAGATGTTTTAATGTGTAGACTGTGTGAACTCGTGAATCTATGAATGTCTGACTCTGTATTTGTGTGTTTCAGTGTATTCTGGAGCAGGACATCTTCCATCGCTCCCTGCTGGCCTGCTGCTTGGAGATCGTCGTCTTCTCCTACAGACCTCCAGGAGATTTCCCCAACGTGATCGGCATTTTCCAGCTCCCCGCTTTTCACTTCTACAAGGTATCACTACGACTTTCACTCCAGTCAGAATATGTGTCCGTTAATGCGTCTCAATCTGTGTGTTTGTGTTCGTGTTTGTGACTTGTTTTAATGGAAAATGTAACATCTGGCTGAACATTTAGAGCGATGTGAATGGTTCCTAAAAGTAAATAAATACATATATATATATATATATATATATATATATATATACAGTTTATAATAAGGTATTTATAAGCATTTAAAACACAAATGATGTCTCAGAATGCAGCCATGACAGCTCACTCAATCATTTTCATATATTAGTTTTTGTCTTTTATTGTTCTGTATTTTCTTGTTGAATTCTGAGTTTTGTGTTTTTGTTTTGAACGTACATACCTGTTGTTGATTTTTATGTATTTTAATGGTCCATCTAGGGACGGGTATTGCAAATTAGCTCAAGAAATAAATGCTGTGGTGTTGGTTTATGCTACATATTTGTCCCAATACCAATTCACATTAAATAATATATAGAGAGACGAAACGATTAATAGATTAGGGATTAGTCATTTCCAGCTTGTCCTTGGTGAGGATTTGCTGCTTTTCCTTATTTTGCATTTTAGAAAACTAAACATTTTTGCAGTTTGAATATAACAGATAGGATACGATGCCCCGTTTGAGTGGCGGTGAAAGAGAAGCAGGTGGATAATGACAGAATCAAATAACAGAAAATTAGAGGAGGAGCATTGAAGTTCGGAGGAAATACAGTAAAACAAATGACGAAAAATGTAACGCCGTGGAGGGGAGAAGGGACTGATTTGAACTTTGATAAAAGCTCCTTGTGTGTGCGTGCAGGTGATCGAGGTGTTGGTGCGGTCGGAGCAGGGTCTGGTTCGGGAGGTGGTGAAGCACCTGAACCAGGTGGAGGAGCAGGTTCTGGAGAGCCTGGCCTGGACCAGCGACTCCCCGCTGTGGGAGAGCCTCCGTGCGGCCAAAGACCACGTTCCTGCCTGCCAGGAGGTCCATAAACACACGGACAGACACAAACACATTTTGTGTACTTTACACTTATCAGACATGCGGATTGATTTTGTAGTGTTTTCTGAGCACGAATGAATCGTACGTTTAAACACATTTCATCACAGTTTCTGTATTTTCTGTGTGTGTGTTTCAGGCGATGCCTCCTCAGTATCTGGAACAAAACGATGGCAGCAGCACCGGCAGCGTCCCCCTCACTCCCCTCAACCACGGCCCCGACCTCCGCACCAACAGCACCGTCAAGGGTGAGCGTGTGATCTGATTTACTGCTGTTTGGATTTGATTTACTTGAAACATGAAGAAAAGTTGCAGGTTTTAGTTGTTTTTGTTTTTTTAGGTTTCTATGAGCTAAGGCTCTCACAGAATCTGTGACATCTTTTAAATCCCTTCTTAAAAGCCATTTTTATAGTCTTGCTTTCGTGTGATGTCATCTTTATATCATCTGTATATCATTATTATTTAGTTTTTATATAATCTTTAACTATAACTCTTTTATCTTATCTCTGCTTTATTTTATTTATCCTGTTTTTTGGCTGTTTTTAAAGGTGCTATATAAATAATGTTATTATTATTGTTATTATAGGTTCTTTTTGAAATGTGTTCTGCTGTGACTTTATTAGCTCAGCCTGAATGTAAAATAATCTGCCCTCTTCCCCTGCAGGCGTGTCCCCCTCCCCCACCACCCTGCTGGACAGATACAGCTCCCCGCCCACCGGCGCCAGTCGGCGCCGACTGTTTGTGGACCCGCTGGACCGCGAGCCTGGAGTCGGCTCCAGGTGCTCGCGCACCACCAGTGCAGCACCGGCCGTCGTGACCAAGACCGGCCAGGCCAGCCTAGTCGCAGCCATCCAGACGGTCACCATACCTGTGCAGGGTGAGGGGCTGAAAACATCAAACTGAGAGTGAAATATGAGCGACGATAATAAATAAACTATCTCTGACCTCTGCCCTCTGCAGGTATAGCCAATGAGAGCGGAGGCATCACTTTCTTCCCATTCCAGGTGAGTGTGACCGGACAGGGCGGAGCCACGCTGCAGCCGCTGTCCGCGCAGACTCTGACCGGCACGCTCACCGTCCAATCAGCCGTCACCAAGCCAGCTGCCAAAGCAGCCGGCAGCCGGCTGAGGAAAGGCTCGCTGTCTCTGTTCTTCAGGAAGGTACGAGTCCTGCTGTTGATCGTTCTGTTGCCTTCACATGTACAGAACCTCACATCTGCTGTTCATGGTGATCAATAGTTAATGTGAAAAGACACCGTTTTTTCCCCTTCGATGCTGCTTTCCACTCACAGGTGTACCACCTGGCCAGTGTGCGTCTCAGAGATCTTTGTGCCAAACTGGACATCTCGTCGGAGCTGAGGAGGAAGATCTGGACGTGCTTTGAATATTCTCTGGTCCACTGCACCGAACTGATGATGGACCGTCACCTGGACCAGCTCCTCATGTGTGCTGTTTATGTCATGGCGAAGGTCTGTCTCTGAGCACCCTCGTCCCTCTGCACTGTGTGTGGGTTTCTTTCTGCTGACGTAAATGTGTGTGTGTGTGTGTGTGTGTCTTTGTCAGGTGACCAAAGAAGACAAATCCTTCCAGAACATTATGAAGTGTTACCGCACGCAGCCTCAGGCCAGCAGCAACGTAAGAGCCTCTTTGATACACATGAAGGAAACTATCAAACGAAACATTTTAAATCTTTCACATTTGACCCTCCGTCACTGTCTGTCATCTTTTATGTACACACAACAAATAAAAGTACAAGAGGAACTACGCAGTGTAGAAATACTCTGTTACTGTCGCAGTGAAAGCACTGCATTGCAAAACATACTTAAACGTAAAAGAACATAAGTATTAGCATCAAAATATACTCAAAGTACTACCGTACAAGTAAAAGTACTCATTCTGCAGAATAACCCATTTCAGAATCATATTTATTATCTTACTGGATTATAATTATAATTTTGTATATGAATGTGTTCATCACTTTAAAAGCTACAGTCATTTAATTACTTTATGTACTGCTGGATAACTTAATCTGTAATTTTTCATAATAATCTGAATCTACAAAGTAACTAAGATGGTACTTGAGTAAATGTACTTTCCACCACTGGGTTTTGTGTGAACTGGCACATTTACAGAAACCTTTCCTTTTTAAATTAAAATAAAATAAATATTTTTCATCAACATGATAACTAACGATTAACATGTAAGTTCAGCGAGTAACGACCTTTAATAGTGTCGTATTTGTCCAGACTGGACGTGAGGAAGGCGTCTGGCTCTCATGTTCACCTTTACATGTCGACCTGTCGTTGCTGTCAAACATAGCAAGCAGCACCTCTGACTGTCTGCAGGGGTGCAAAGGAGCAACAACTAAGACCCTTAAAATGTCCTAATCTGCATTTTACAAGGTTTTAGTTTTTGGAGCATAGATTCAGACAGACTGTGATTTAATATCATTTATGGCCAGTGTTGTGTTTCTTAGGCCAAACAGAAATGTTTGTTAATGTGAGTGTGACTATTATTACTTTTAATAAACCTTGCCTTTGGGTTAGTCACTGCTTTATTCTAAAGAGTTTTGTTCTGAGTTCGGTCAAAGTGAGACACTGCTGCCTCACAGCAAGAAGGTCCTGGGTCGGGCCCAGGTGTCTCTCTGTGTGTCATGTAGAGTCGGTCTAGACTTGCTCTATATTAACAAGTGCTATGAGATAACTCTGTTATGATATAGCGCTATATAAATAAAACTGAATTGAATTGAATTGAATTGTGGAGTGTGCATGTTCTCCCCAAGCCCACTTGGGGGTTTTCTCTATAAGAAATATAACCCCAATACAAAAAACATGTAAGAAGAACAGATTGCTCTCATGCCCTCCCTGATCAAGGCAGGACACCAGCACTTGGACTTGGTCACTGCACAGACGGAGGAAAGGATACACCCTGAAATAATTCACTGGCTTTCTCCACATGACCTGTATGGTAACACCGTGTGTGTTTCAGGTCTACAGGAGTGTGTTGATCTCAGCCAGGAGGCGGCGCCACTCCGGCAGCAACGACGCCAACAAACACCACTCATCCGCTGACACCGGCCAGGACCCATGTAAGAAACACTCTTCGCTGCGTTTAACGTGGAGCTGATTGGAAAGGCACCATTTGAACCTCACTAATACACACTTTAATATCAGCAATCACGTGCATGTAAAAGGAGCCGCTCATAGTGAGTCACCATCATCTCTGCGCAGCTTTTTAGCCTCTTGTAGCTCCTAGTTTTGGTTTTGCGGCACATTTCCTGTCTGGTTCAGTCTCAGCGTTTCAGAATAAAATCTGTAAAACAGCAGAGTTATATCAGACTAATTTTTATATTTTGTTATATATTATACTATATTATGTTTTATTGTCTATGTCGTTGTACTAGATCATATATTAAGTTAGATTCTATTTTATATACTGTTTTAGACTATTATACACTATATTTCTACATGAATACAGATAAACACTCAGTATCATTACCTAAACACAGTACATTACTCTGGTGTACGCTGTTTCCTGCCACTTATTACACCACTATGTCACTCTTGCCTTTTTTTCAGTGTAATTGCTCTTGACTAGTTTCTATTTTTTACTTTTCTCTACTTCTCTGTACTTATTTCTGCCTTTGGGCTGCTGCTTCTCACCTCATCGTATCGTATCTATGTGACGAATGTATTAACTGACGTCTCCTCCCAGCAGGTGGAGACGTCAGTCCAGTTCCTATTCGCTCCAGCAGCACCTTGCCCACCCCCCAGACCGGCAGTGCCTCCTCCACCCCCAACAAGAACTCCTCCTCCTCCACTGTGGGTGATGGTGAGGAGGAGCGAGGAGACCTGATCCACTTCTACAACAACGTTTACATCAAACAGATGAGACACTTTGCTCTGAGATACTCGCCCAGCTCGCCGGCTGCAGCGGTACGTCCGCACACTCACACTGTTTAGGATAAACACTGGTGTCCAAAAGTCTAAATGAAACACATTTCTGTGTGTGTGCAGGTAGAGACCCCCCCTCTGTGTCCGTACCCCACCCTGAGGACCGGGTCTCCCCGTCGGATGCTTCTGTCCAGCAAACACTCCATTTACATCTCGCCTCACAAGACAAGCCCCGCCTCCACAGCCACCACCCCCCAAGACAAGATTTACTACTACATCTGCAGCAGCCCCCCCAACGTGAGACCCCCCCAACACACACACACACACACAATATAACAGTGCATATACTAAATAACACTTGTAACAGGAAGTGACATCTCTGTCCTGTGACCTCTGACCTCTCAGCGTCTCCAGGAGATCAACAGTATGATCCGGACCGGGGAGACGCCCACCAGGAAGCGCAGCATGCCCCTGGAGGGGGAGACGTCCCCCAAGAGGGTTTGTCCCGACAACCACTCTGCCCTGCTCCGCCGCCTGCAGGATGTCGCCAACGACCGCAGCTCCTCCCACTGAGGCCGCACGCAAATATCACCATGGTGACAATTCAGCTGCCCCGCCTTTCTGTTATGCCACCAACCTTCTTGCTACAGCGTCACAGTCCCATCATACACCTGTCCTGCAACATCATTTCCAGCTCCCAAATCTGATTGGCTAAGCCTTTTCACAGACTCTCCTGTAACTGTAGCAGTCAGTAAATCAGCTGACTGACCGAAAACATTATTGCAGCTCGACGGCAAAACAAAAGTTACAAATAGTATTTTGTAAAATTAGATTTTAAAGTGAGTGTTTGACAGCGAAGCACTTTGGGACGCAGAAATCGCAGTTACAGTTTTTAGGACAAGGAGGATGTTTTTCATTCAAAAGCTGTTAACAATTTAATTTTCAATAACATCCAATAATCAATGATCGTGCTGCCCTTCATCCGTCACTGCGAGTGGTTCTGTAGTGACTAAACTTAGAGATTTCCCCTTGATGGAGGTAAGACAAGAACAAAAAGAAGAAGAAACTATCAGTTTCCTTTTGTTATTTACGTTACTGAGACTCTGAATGTCCCTTTGTAACAGTGGTGGTGGCTGATAGTCAATGAGAGGGTGGTGATCAGGCATCAAACACGCCCTGTGCTGTGTGGCGTTGAAAGCCTTAGTATTACGTTGCTGAACTCGTCTTCGTTCCATCTGTTTCTCCTCCGACACGGGACGCGTTTTATTCTGTTTTTATGGGTGAAGGTGTGATGTTGGCAGACGCGACGTCCTCGGTGTATTTTACTTTCTGTACTTAAACGTATTTACTCAGTTTTAAGAGTCATCTTTTCTATGATACTAACAAGATGTGATTTCATAGTTTTATTCTGTTTAACCATTAGTTTATTATTATTATATTAGTATTAGTATTATTATTAGTATTATTATTATTAGTATTATTATTAGTATTATTAGTAACCATTAGTTTACAAGTGAAGCCAGTTTTATTTATACGCCCTGATATCACAAGTCGCTCTTTGCCTCAGAGCCTCGGAAAAAAAACCAAAAACTCCTTCGACAAAATGGTAGAAGCTGTTTGTGCATCACGAAAATTTGCTTCCTGACTTTCATTTTTAATAATTAAAAATGTTAACATCTGTCAACTAAAGGGCTCAAGATTGATGAAGACATCTATAATGTTTAAATGTGATGTTTGTCACACCAGCACATATCTTCGGTCTCCTCCTCCCGTCATGTATTTTAACTCAAACTGTCACGATGACAAATGTGTAAATATTTGTACAAAAGAGAAAAGAAAAACCTATTTTATGAAGGTGTTGTAGATGAAGTGCCTTTATTTTTTACTCCTGAAATCTGTAACTTTACATTTATTAGATTTTCTTAATTGTAAAAAAAAAAAAAAAACCCTGACGGAATAAATCAAATATTTAAAGTGACCTGGTTGATTCTGTGTGTCGCCACTAGATGCTGCTGCAGTCAGAGTCTGAGTGGAGATCTTCCAAAATAACGTCTTTAGAAACGTCCCTCCACTATTCTAATATTCACTTCTTCACAGAACTTCTACACTGGATGCTGTGGAGACCACAGAGACTCTTTTCAAGAAACTGGAAGGCATGCAGAGCAACCTCAGCTCAAATCTGAGAAAACCAAACAGGATCAGCCTGATCACGAGGTGCTGGAGCTGCAGCAGACGCTCCAGAGAGAACAGGCAGAGGCTGAAAACCTCAAGGCCTTCTGGAAAGAGTCGACCAACAGCTCCGGAAAGAGAGGAAAGTAAGAGCGGAGGCAGAGAGCAGCAAACTGGAGGCCAGAACGCTCACAGAGAAGCTGTTGGAGACATCACGGAGCTCACTCAGATTCTGGATAAAGAAATGGGTTTCATGGTCCAGGCAGACCTGCAAACTGGAGGCTGATTGTGGGGGTTCTCCAGAAGAGGACCGACGGGCGTAGAAGGACCAGGGCCTCCTCTTCTCTTTGCTTCAGAAGCAGCAGGAGGAGAAGAGCTGCTCTCCGAGCTCCAATCAGACCTCTCAGTAAGTTTCACTCCCTGTTCTGCTGCTCCGCTGTGACCAGCAGCTTCGTCAAACGAGACTCAAAGTCTGCTGCTTCTGTAAGAAGGTCGCAACACTAACGTAACTTGTATTTATAATGGAGAATTAATTTTGCGTCCACAAAACATAATCCCACTTAATAACAAACGGCTCATAGATGTTAGAAAGAGAAGTTTATTTTTATATTAGTGGATGTTAAAAAGGCATAATCTGCAGTTACTTTGATATTCATACATTTTGTGGCATGGAAACGCGAAGATGTTTAACGTTGGCACTAAATAACAGCAGGACGCCTGGTGTCGCTCTGACAGAGCTGTGATGTCATACGAACAAGCCAATCAGCAGTCTCGGGGGGGGTTTGAGTCTTTACTTCCCAGCAACCACAGACAGCTGGTCTCTGATGCGTCCCAGTCCGTCCAGTATGGTGTCCAGAGACTCCCTGCCCAGCTCCACCGTCACCGTGGAGACCGACTCAGCGCCTGTAGACGGACACGGATCCTCCATCTGAGAACACGTCACACACACACAAGGCTAGACCAGCAGCAGCCAACCCGAGCATACAGATCAATACACCGCTATTACAAAGACCTAAAGACCTACAGGTCAGTTTTCATTCACATACCAGGGACAACATTTTAAAAACATCAGATTATAACAAAGTCAGTGCCTGATGATCAATACGATGCTGTAACAAGTATTACTCCTCAGCGCGAACACGTTTCTGTGGATCTACTTTCTGGCTGTGGCTCAGGTTGGTCTTTACCTTGAGCTGAACCAGGCAGGTCGGGACGGACATGCGACTGACTGAGTCCGAGCCGGTCACCATGTCGACTCTCCAGTCCAACTCCTTCAGCTGAGGGAGAGAGACTATACATACATACACACACACACACACACACAGTTTAGAGCCCAACACACACACAGCAGCACCACATGCAGACATGAGTGTGGACTCACTGTGATCACTGAGAGCTTCTGTTCTCCATGTTGGACTGAAACACATCAGAGGGAAACGTGTGATGTCATTACAGCCTGCAGTTGCATCATATTCAGCCAACCAATAGGAGGAAGAAGAATCCCTGACGCTTTATTTTACACGTGTGCGATTTAGGAATCATTTGCGCTGAGCGGTTCTAGAAAGAACTGTGAAAACAAAGTGTCCTGGAATGCAGAGAGCCACGTTTCTGATGACAAACGAATGGAGACCCGTGGGGGGGGGGGGGCTGACCTGTTCTCCAGCAGGATCTTGGTGATCAGGTTCTTCAGACTGGAGTGGAAGGACTCGGGGAAGAGGGCGAGGATCTGCTCCGGAGAGCTGAGGCCGTAGAAGAGGACGTGGTGAGACAGATGGTGGAGCGACTGAACCAGCTGCAGGGAGAACACACAGACGCAGCACATGCAGCTGCTGTAGTCCGTTTGGTTTTTGGGCTCATCGGAGGGTTGAGATACAGATGTGTTACCTGTGCAGCCTGGCCTGCAGGGATGCTGAGCCTGGCTGCTGTGTTCTCTGCCAGCCGGCGGCTCGGACCTCTGTGGCTCTGAACACAGATGTCCCTCACTGCGTCTTTAGACGGAGCCTCAGGAGACAACACACCATCAGCATCATCATCATCATCATCATCATCACCATCACCATCAGCATCACCATCATCATCATCAGCATCAGCATCACCATCACCATCAGCATCATCAGCATCATGTGACCCGCCGCGAGCTCCTTCAGCTTCTCAGACGTGACGATTTTTTTACTGTTTGATTTCATTGAAAATTGAGGATCTTTGGGGCTTTTTGGACTGTTGCTGTGTGAAAGCAGCCAGCAGGACTTTACATTCTGCTGCTAATCTTTACTTCACTCACGTTTTGGATGCAGGACTTTTACTCGTAGCGGAGCATTTTCACGGTGTTGTGAAAGTACAGTACTTTCACTTCAGTAAAGACCTGAGTACTTCCTCCACCGCTCATAAACAAAGTTTGTCTTTATACTGATGCTAGCATGCTAACAGGCTAACAGGCTAATGCTGAACTCTAATGTTGCATCATTCAAACATCAATATAACGGACCGATACCTTCAGAAGAAGCTGCAAGTTGTTGAAATGTTCGCTGGACACGGCGGCGGCCATGTTGTCACGTGATGTTGGGTCATGTGACAGACATATGGCGCTGCTGCTCATGGGAAGTGAAGTGCACTCGAGAAACGTCACGGCAGCGCGAAGCAGTAACTGGATACAATTAAACTAAAATACAAATCTTCATGATCTAAGTGGGATTTTGTGTCTTTTAACACACAACGACGCCATTAACAACATGCTGAGCACGTGTTTCAGAATGTGTGCGCTCATAAATCCAACGTTTCCACCAACACCTGAAGGCAGCAGCCTGTGATAAGTGATGAAATACAGCAAATACATATATAATAATTAACCACCTTCCACATGTTATGAGAATAAAACAGCTTTAATAACAGATGCTATAGCTAACATCTGGAACAGACCTCTTCATAATAAATACTAGGTGGCCTAAATGATCAAGAGCAATTGTTTTTAAGAAATCCCTATAAAAATGACCTTTTCTCATAAACAAACACTGTCATAATATAGGCTAACATTCTAGTAACTTATATGAAATAAACAATACAGCTAAGAAACATGTGCTAGTCAAAATATATTCTGTCAAAAAGAACTTGTGTTGTAATAAACCGATCAACCTGATTTGGGACCAGATCTGGTCACAATAACAAATAATAGCTGCGGTCAGAGGGGGATGGAGTCCGTCGGAGGGGGGGATGGAGCCAGTCGGAGAGGGGGATGGAGCCAGTCGGAGAGGGGGATGGACAC
>JAVQJF010129479.1:0-22166 GCA_036023855.1 Gadopsis marmoratus
GTGTGTCCACTCCCAGGTCCCCATTGGCTGCAGTCTCTCGACTGGGATGAACACACCTGCCACCACTTGTCCTAATCGGTGTCGTATCCGCCGGTCCCCTCCTCCTGGTCCACCACACAATGCATAAGCTAATTCTATTGCGCTAATGTCACATATATTTGCACTGTACATGACCCAAAACCCACAGATTTAAATCTGTTATGTGCCTTACGCCATGTTTATTTAGTTTCTGAATTGGTTGCCCTTATGTTATGTTTTGTTTTTACTAGTTTGTTAATTCGTTTTGCTTAGCCGGTTTGAGAGTTACGCAATTTCAATCCTCTGTATGTCCTGTACATGCTGCAAGATTGACAATAAAGCAGACTCTGACTCTGAATGTCAGGATATTTGGCTCCTCATTTATGCTTCTACTGCCAATACTACTGATCACAATAACTGTGAAAGCCGCATCAAAAAATCCACAGATCCACTCGTAAAAGTTTAACAGTTTACCTCGATGCAAGGAAACATTTGTACAGAACAATGATCCATTTCCAAATGTAACTTATTGCATTACTGTGAATATGAACTGTAACTACATCAACCTGTAAATACTGTAAATATTCCTTTTTAAGTCGGTGTACCATGCAAATTACTCATTTTAATTATGAATGTAGATGATTGCATGCTAAGCAGTTAAACATAAATAACTGGATTTAGGCTCCTACATCAGTAAACCATTCATTTGCATTGCTGAACAATGACTGGCATGATCAACAATACAAATGGATTGCTTTTGTTGCGTGCTGAAGATAAATTAGAAAAGGTCTCCCCTGATATATGAAAGCAAAACATAATAACATCAACAATTCATCAAGGATAAAATGCAGCACGACGACTCACAGGAGAGAAAAGCAAATTGATTGTGGGCTGAATGAAGGTAATGTAATCAGAGCTTTGGGGACAGCGTGTCTCTTTGGCATTTAGTGATGAACACTTTTCAAGCTGTGACGAAATTAACCAAATGTACTCTAATGCCGTCTTGTCAGAAACGTGAACGCTGCAGAAGAAAAGAAAAAAGACAAACTGCGTGTTGGCTGTCAACTCGCTTTGCTTTTAAAAGCACAAATATTTGATGCGCTTATGTATAGTAGCTTCTCCTGCATGATTACGCACACGCACACACATGCACACACAGTCCTTTGGCTCTGCTCTTTCTGTCTCACATACCCGAAATGCTTTGCATAAACAATGCTAGATAAATACATATACTTTATCTAAGACACAGAAACTGCATAATTAGCATGTATGTTTTTATGACAATATTCACTTGAATTACAAACTGCTACCCTTGACATTAAACAGTGAATTCAATTGTTCACTATTAATACATGGTAATGGTTTTTAATATCTAATTAACACTAAAATGGAAGATGATGTATGATGGTGCTTATTATGGCCATGTATTTACTTAACCTACTGAAAATGCATTTGCATATGCACAATCTTTGTCTGGAACAATTCAGTGAAATGCTGGTTCAAATCCTCAAGAGGGAGGGAGGCACTTTAAGTGTCCTAATATGTCAATGAAATTTGGTTGTGTCAAGTACATTACTGTCAAAAAATACAGGCAGTATTTTAAGTAGAGGTAGGTTTTACTGCATGATAATGCATGATGTTTGTGTTGTTTTTCCATTATAAAAAGACCTCTGAAGTTTCAAATGTGCAAAGGGACAATGTCAGTTATTGCAAAAATATGCATCTACTCATGCTCACCGTCACAACACGAGGTATCCATTAACCATTGTTGCCCAGGAAGTAAATGGATCCAGTCAACATGGGAAAAGGTGATTTAAGCCTATGTTCTTAGATCCTTGTCCATGTAGGACTCCTCCCTACAGTGTGTTTTTATTTTAAGTAATATTGATCCAATCAATATTTGTTCTGCGTTTGTGGAAAAGAAAGAATTAAAAGTGTTTTGGGTTTTTTTTTCTTCCCAGATTGTACAAAATGTTAAGCTTTTAAACTGTTCACCCTTTGATGTGATGTTCTCAGTATGCCCTGATGAATGGGTGACTGTTTGCTTCATATGTCAAGCAGCTCAGTGGAGCAAAAAATCACTAATCCAACAGCTGCATAAAGGATATTGATTTGCTTCTTTGTTATTATCAATGTCACTGAAAATTGAGCAAGGTACACAGTCGTAGCTCCTCCCAACGCTCGTTCTTGTTCCCCATATGCACTTGCGAAAAAATTACAAGATTATTTGACTGTTGCCTCATACAACTTATTTTTCTTTGAAGTGCAACAACCATCATGGTCTCTGTAAAAAGAAAGATGCTAAAGCAGTGGCTGTACGGTATGTAAAGAAACTCACGTTCCATCGCAATGCTTTTCTGCTCCACAACATGAATATCGCAGGAGAGATTTGTGCTCGGAATGAAATTAATCCAGTGTGAAATCAAGAGTCCAGTGTTGTACCTCAGGAGAGCCCACAGAGGACACTGGTGATGCTGAGCATCGCGGCTATGTTCCATCAGCGCTCTCTGCTTTGCAGGCAACATTGTGCATGTGTCTGCATGACAAAACATGCCCTTTCGTCCGCGCAACGCAACACTGGTACACTTACTGTACTCATGTTACATTCAAACTATTTAACGTCAGATGCAGTGACATTTCTCTTCTGATCAGTTTATGGCCCGAGCAAACAAAAGCCCTCAGAGATTTGGTAGTCTGCACAAAGGACAAGTTCTACCTCCCACAGCTTTATACTTTTTTCAGTTTGACAACCACATTCAGTCTAAATGCCTTCAGGATCCATTGTAGTTCAAGGTCAAGGCGTGCTGTCTTTCTGTAGCATATTAGCTAATGCTCCTGGCGGTTCAGTCTTTTCAATATATCCAACAACATCAAGCAGGCCACTGTCTCATTAGTACGGGCTCTCTAGTCCCGTACCAAGGCATTAAATGAAGACAGAATATCAGAGAGGGTTGGAGAAACAAATAGGTCCAAATGTATCGTACCTTAATGGAGGGGCTGAGGAGTTTCTTGTTGAGATCAGAGAAGAGCAGGTTCAGAGAGGAAGAAATCCTGTAACACAAAGACGGCTCATCAGAATCAATAATAATAACGAACCACATTTAACATGTCTCACAATGAACTTCCAACACAAATTGTGTTCATGCCAAGTTGCTCTAAAGGTTAATAATTCCTGCAAAAGCTGTGTCGGTGGATTTTAACTGGCCTGCATAGTTTTGCTTTGTGAATGCACTTTGTTAATGTTTCATCTTCCTCAAAAGTGCTTATTGTCTTGAAGCTTTTTCATTTATTTGGAAAATCAATTAGCTAGCTGGCACATCTTGAGAGATAAAGCATTTCAATTAAAAAGCATCATACAGTAGATTAGATTAGTAAAATGCTTAGATGCTTAGGAAGATTTTAGATTAGAAAACTCCAGGAACCCAAATCATGAATCAGCAGGAACATTTCTCCACTTACATAATATGACTTTCGAATACTGTTCACTAACAGTATAAAGCATAGCTTTACGGTGTACAGTATAAACAGGTAGCCCTCTGAGCTTTTGTTTTGTTTTTTAAATTGTATTCATACCTGGAGGCGATATTCAGAGATCTGCAGCACAAACAGAACTTCACTAAGAGACGTTAATGTTTCCAACAACAAATGCTTTAACAAGTTCAGCGTGAGGAGGTATTTTTTTCCTGAGACAACCATATTATAGTAATTTATAAGAGCATTTTCGGGGCAAACATCCCTCAGACAGCACACAACAGACGCTAATTTTAGGATGCAGTTGCACTCTGTCATTAAATATTATAGGTTACATGCACTGCAGCCTGGTGTGACGCAGAACAGTAGACTATTTCTAGTGACAAATGTCTGTGCAACACGAGCAGAAATATCAAAGCAATGATTTCCCGAGGACGACTGCTGTTGTTCGGTTGGCCCTACTACACTGTAAAGAACATCCTCTGTTATTTAAGAGCTCTGTAGTCTCCTGTTCTGATCCGATCACACATGGATACATTTAGTGATCAGTGTGATTCAGAGTTGCTGATGACTGCCGGGATCTTCAAAATCAGATACTGAAGCTGCGTCACAACTCTGTGTTAGTGTGAGTTTGACACAATCTACTAGTCAAAATACAAATTACCACAGTAAGCACAAAAAACAAACAAATATGAAGGCAGTCAGATAACTTAACTTAACTTTAATGAAGGAATAATATTGAGGCTTTTTCATTCGAGTGAGAGAAAAGTCGCCCGTGTTATCTTCCTCCACATGGTGAGCATCAGTGATGATATCTGGATGGTTATTGGATGGGTGCCACGGATGAGTGACCTTAACTGACCTCAACCTGATCTCTGCTTCATGAGACAGGCTGTGGCTCTCTGGGGGTTTTCAGGGCTCTGATGACAGGCTAAATGTCTGACCTCATATACTTCTAGCATCATTGCGGGCTTCGCCACCGGGTGTCTTTCATTAGCCAGAGGTCAGCTGTGTGGGATCGTACCGACATTACCCCTGTATGTCTTTGTGAGGATATGCATGTCTGTGTGATGTGATTCAATCAATACCATTACAAGTCCCTCTTTTATATGAGAAGGGCCAGAAGTATTATTGGCAGCCCGTGGCCATAATCGAATGTGCTTGTGGTATTCATGAGACTGGAGCAGTAATGAGCCCTATTTCCCCGAGTGATATTACAAACAGCATAAACAAGCCCAAGACGAACATCTTAAAGATGTAAAGAAGAAAGTAAAGATTTTCTCAGCACCAGTTCTAACGCACGCCACAGCCCAGACTTCCATTAAAGGTACCCTGTGACATTTCTGAATGTCTTAGCTAATACAGACTCGTGAACGTGTAGATCGGTTGCCAGGAAACATTTGTAGCAGTGTCCGAACAAAAGCTTAGTTGCCACTAAGTAACTCTGCAAACACTTAGTAAACAACAAACCTGCTTGTTTACTCCGCATGGTACCTTTAGGTCTAATGCAACATGCTTCTTTGTAAGTACCACTGCATATACTGCGGTCAATAACTCAATGTCACTGTATTGATCCTTGTAAGTGCACATAGCTTTGTTATTTGTTTCAAAATGTTGGTTCCTTGACAACCTCTGGTGCTTTTAAGGTCATCCGAGGAGAAGAAATCGTTTCCACTGGCTGAGCAACGATTACTGGCTAGCGTAGATCCTCACAGTCGAGTTTGACCGCAGGCCTGTTTTTGCCCATGTTTCATTGTGGCTCGCACTGTCATGGTTCCTGCGCAAACAGTAACAGTAAGTCCTAACCGGGAGGCCTGGCCGCAGAGTGGAGCTCATTGAGGCTACGTTAGCCTAGCTGTGACACACTTTCTGCTGTCTGAGGCACTCTGAGCCAGATCTGACTGTTTCACTACAGGCCACACGGCTGCTCATCAGCCACTCGTCTCTGTCATCTCCCATTCATCTCTCCTTTCTCTTTCTGTTAACCCACCGACGTCTTTGCTTTGCCACTCTGTCTAATTGCTTACTCATAAACGCTGGGCGCCCGTGTCGTTTTAATTTGTCTTTTTATCTATTTTCTCTCTCCTTGTATGTTTTTGCTAAACACTCACAGTTGATCACTCGCAATCCCACTTTGAAGGTGCGTAACAAAAAAAACATCATCCAACTTCATCCTGCTCTTCATCTCCACGCTCATATTGCAAAAGCCACAAAGCAAACAGTGACTACTCCACTCATAGATCAATGCAAAGAAGTCTATTTTCAGACAACAAACATGCCATCATACGCTTCTCTCTCCCTCTCTCCTACACAAAGTGAACACTTGTCTGCACATTGTCATCCTTTTATATTTCGTGAGCAGGGTCCTTTATAAACACACTCGGGCTCAGGCAGTGCACCAAGGGAGTAGTGCCCCTATACTCCACTTTGGATGTGGAGGATTTACCCACAGTCCCTCTCTCCTCTCCTACCAGTGACAGGAGTATAGCCTCAGCAAGGGTGCTCAAAGGTAACCAATCGGCGAGAGCCAGGATGGTGGGTCATGGCTAGGTGACGCCTCTGATAAAAGCATGCAGGCATCAGATGTAATACATAAGGACAGTCACCTTCCAAAGTGTTTTGGAAAGCACTGTGGGAGAAGCTCGAGGGTGAACTCTTTGTGTCAGAGTGTGATTAAATTAGAGGATGGTTTGAGAGGGCAGTGCCAAGGACTTGGTCGATATTTCAAATCGCCCCATGGATATTTTATCAGCTTCTCTATTTACAGAAGTAGAGACAGCTACTCAACAACCTCCAATTACTTACACATACACTCAACACTTTAAATTCATTGGGATGCAGTAATACAGGATCTTTTATATTCCCACTGGATGACCCCCTTTTAATAACTGTCTGACATCAGCAAAACATATTTCCTCAAAACGACACTCATTTCGCTCTGAGAGACATGAACTACAGGCCAGAGGCCACACCGGGGTTTCCTCATCCTTTCTGTCGTAAGAGCCCATAATTAGTCATCCTCATTGTGGCCAAATACCTTACTGGTCTTTGTTACAGCGTAACTGAAGCTGACTCCTGGGGGAATGCTGCCAGAGACTCGCTTTACTTTAGCTTTGTTCTGTGAGTGCTACTTTCTTGCTCTACTTCATGCTCCACTTCTTGTCCCCTATAACTTATCTCTGGCATACTTAACTTCTATAACTAGTCCATCATTGCTGACAAATATTCATGCTGCGAAGAGATTAATATGCAAAAAGTTATGCTTAGTCATCTGAGAAATTGGCTCTGAACCAGATTTCAGGAGAGGATGAACATGTTACTTTGGATTCGTCTTTAGCCACACTAACAGTGTGTCTCCAGGGATGTCATTGGGTTGGTTGGTCGGTACACCACTTTGGCGTAGCCTGAAATATCTCAACAAGTCTTTGATGGATTGCCATGAAAAGTGATACAGACAAAGATCCCTATTAACTTTGGTGACCCTGACTTTTTACCCTAGGTCCTATACTACTGGTGGTAGAAGCTATGATTGTTTGCCATTACTGAGGATGACGTGATCTTATTCCCAAACACCCTCTGCTTTAGAAAGTGGAGTCTCTCTCTTGAGATTCACATGAAAATAACTTGAGCTACCATTTTTATAGGACTGCCTATATTTTTGTGATTTTGTGACCAAGAATTTTGTAAATACTTTGGTTTCTGACCAAATACCTGCAAAACCAATGACATTCTGATCATCAGCTGTACTTTGTGTTTAATATTAATTGGCAGATTTTAGCATGTTAACACAAACTAAAATGATGAACATGCTAAACGTTATACCTGCTAAACAAATGCATGCTATCATGAGCGTTGTGAGCATGATAGCATGCTAACTTTAGCATTTATCTCAATGCACCGCTGTGCCTAAGTACAGCCTCCCAGAGCAGCTAGAATGTCTCCAGACTCCTTAACATACTATATTGCCATGGCATCACATATTTTGACCACCTATACCTGTGCAGTTGAATAATGGACCATTGGAATGTTATAAGTTATGTATGTGTAGAATTCAAAAACGAATTGTTTGACTAATATGATTCTGCAGCTGTAGGGTCAACTGCCGACGATGCAGTTTATTACAATCTGTGATTAATGTGCAAACCTTTAAGAAATTACAATCTTTGTCATTATGGCCACATGTTTTATGGGCTCATAAGTCGGTAAAAGATCAAATTTAAATGCTAATCAATGTATGCATCTTATTGTCTAGTGAGCAATAACTCACTACTATGATTGCTTTGCCATTACACCCATAAAGAACCTCAAACAATCACTGTGGGTGCAGCGTCTCTCCTCTGATTGCCCCCGGGAACCTTCCTGCTATGGTAACGACACCTAATGAACACCATTGTGGCAACAGTTGTAGTCGTAGCAACAGTTGGCTAGTGCAGCTCTTTCACACTGAGACAAAAGGACAAGAGGGCAGGAGGAGGCTCTCTGTCATCAGCTGTCAGACAGGACATGCATCTGTGTCTGGTGAACCTCCTCTCAGTCCATACATCCACTCATCTATCTATCCATCCAATTTTTGTTTTTTTTGGTCCATCCGTAGGTCCATCTGTCTCTTGCCCACATTCCCCTCTGTATTGTCATCTGTCCCTGTATGTTATTGCCTCGTTTTCAATAGATAATTAACTGCTTAACGTTCTCCTCAAGCAAATGGATTTTCGGAGGCATAAATACACAGATCGTTACTGCAATCACAATTATTTCTCTCTTTATCTTCCAAGATTAACTCTCCAGTTCATAATGCAACACGGATATGGCTACATTAACAATCTTGACAAATCCAGCGGCCATCCATCCAGAAACAAAAGCCGAAAAATTATGTTTATTTTTTTCCCTCAGTCATCCACCCTGGCACTTCTTTCATTCTCTTTCATAATGCACACTATCAGTTTCTCCTCATATCCATTTACCCCTCTGTGTTTGTAACTGTCCAACCCTCACGCTATCATTTACTCTCTCATATCATACCCGCTCTGTCTCACCTATCAGTCTCCAGCTCAAACCTTTTTAGCTTCCATCCTGTTTCTCCATCAGCACCTCCCCCTGGGTCCATGTACCCCCATGAGCGAGAGTGCCTGAAATATTGATGCCCCCAGGCGAAGGCCACCTCCAGCACACTCCGCTGGGGGTACAGGCCCCGACTGTAGTCAGGTAGAGTCAAAGAGGGTGAACTTTAGAGAGGAGGGCGGGTATGCAATGGCAGATGGAAGCGAGGTGGAGAGGAGCAAATGGGGTGTGTGTGTGTGTGTGTGTGTGTGTGTAAAAACCATGTTATCCCAGCTGCCAGCTGGCTTCTTCACATGCATCCGGTGATTTGCTTACAGGTGATCTGGAGCTTCATCCAAGGCCGTGCGTGTATGGAGTGAACCCTGAGCTGGACTCTTTCCATACAGTGTTTACTAAGCACGCTTCTCCAAGATTATCCTCAACATGACCATGGAGTTTGCTTTGAGGTGCTTGTTTATGTCCCTCCCCCTTTCCTGCTCTTCTTTTCTGTTTTCCACCCTCTCCTTCCATCTCTCTCCTCCACAACCAAACCCTTCATTTTCTCGCCTTCTCATTTTCTGCTTGTTAGTCACACTCCTTATCTTTGTCTTAAAATGTTACATTCTTCTCTGTTTCCTATTTTCCTTCCTTTTCCATTTGTCATGTCCGGGTGACTTTCTCTCTCTGGTGAAGGTGACCTTGCCAAAGAGAGCCATAAGAATCGCCATGGAGACAGCATCCAGTTAGGTGATGCTTATGGAAGGGGGGGAGAAAGCAATGGTGTGAAGGCAGCTTCACCACAGAGCTTATTTTCAGTGGCTCCTGATTCATGGTCCCATCACTCTGGTTTAGATTACTATAATACTGCCACCCTCTATATTTCTCTCTTTCTCTGTCTTTGTCCGTTTCTTTCTTGACCCTAGGGTAAACAAGAAAAGCTGCCCTGTTAAAAGACAGTCACATTAAATCAGATGTGAAGCAATGTGTCATGCTTTCTAAACCCTTTTATTTGTTTATATGGCTCCTCTTAATCTATGGGAAGCGTTGACTTGGTGAAAGTAGAAATCTGTTCTCCCCAAAATGTAAATTAAGCTTTCTTGAACACTGGCATCATATAACTAATGTCTAAACAATTCAGCAGTGTCAAAGTGCATCCAGCAGTAGTCCACTTACCTGAATGTGCTAAAAACACAATCACGGTGTAAAATAATGGCAATTCCATACATCAATTGCAAAATTGGTAACAAGTTAATACATCTCCTGCATCTTCATATGGCTAAAGCAGTCAGAGTTCCTGTCCTTTTTTAAACCTTGATAGTGAAAAGAAACAAGTGGATTTCTCCCTCCTTAAGCACAGGGAAGCACTGTTGCAGACTTGATCTAAAGATAATGATGTGAGAAAAGTTAAAAGTGCAGATGCTGCTAGAGCTTAGCTTTTTCATGTTTATATTTTTTTTAAGATAATTTTGCTACTCGCACACCTAGATACAGTTAGTATTGCCATGGATTTCCATTCAAGTCCCAAAAGGTCTTAGTTGAGTATTCTTTTGATTAAATTTGCCGTTATTGGTTTTCCACGTGGAGAACAGATGATTAATTTGACTCAGTTGGAATAGATCTGACCTAATGTACAGTGACGGAGTGACTGCAGTACTAAACCACTAAATGATGTTGGCAATAAATGATTTTGACTAAGTTTTCAGTTGTTAATTCCTACACATGTCCATGTGCTGTATGGAAAACACACCTGGTTAAAGCATGGTTACATTTATGCAGCTAAAACCAAGACAGAGCTTTGTTTGTATACTTATTAATTTTTAGTAATGATATACTTGTGTATTTACTATAATTAGCTAATAGTTCCAGTTTTGCTCATGTCTCTTATCTTGAAACTTCTCCCAGTTTTAGGTGTTTAAGTGTGTGTGTGTGTGTGTGTTCAGCAATGTGACTCTCGTATAAGAGGTCAAAAGGGTCAACTACATGGTGGAATACAAGTCCTTATATGGAAACGTTTCTGCTCAGTAGACTGTAAATCGTGGATTCTGTATGAATTGGAAAGTTCCTGTAGGTCCAAACTTATATAACATGGAATGTAAATGGGTTTCTTTATCTCTAAAACACTATAAAAGCTGTGTTCTGGTATCCTTCCTTTGAGCTCGTCGATGAAGTCTGGTCTATCTCCTGTATACATCTTTATCAGGACCTGTAAGTGTTTCCTGTGTTTTGTTCCAACTCTAAGAGCGTAGGCAGTTTTTCATAATTCAGCTGTGTGAAGTTTAGAACCTTACGACAAAGGCAAAAAAGTAACTGTTACTGTGACAACAATGTCCTGTGTTTTCATGCAGTAGTAAGTCAAGAGATAAACATCAAAGATGGCTGAAATATTCAGTAACGGGAAATCCTTTGGATCAGCAGAATTTTTATTTTGAAAATTTCCCTGACCCTCAGTTGTTGTGTTCGGGAGATGCAATTAGGCCTGCAATGCGTCACTCTCACAGCTGTAGGCAGAGACGTTCACAGCTGCCTGTCAAAATTAAGGCATTGACTCTAAATGTAAATGTAGATGGGTAACGTTTCAGCATAAAAACTTTGTCAGTCGTAACATTTTTATACTGAATTCAAGAGGACCACAGGCAGAGTTTGATATGTGTAAAGGCTCTCAGCGCAGTGAGCTTCATCACACACTGAAGTGCATACATCTGGATGTTACCCCTGCAGTGTATAACTTGGATGGGACCTCACAAACTGTCCAATCACCAGATTGGACGTGAAACCTAAGCACCAACTTTCCACAAATTTCAGTACAGCATGTTTCAGCAGGCCGACTCCCCCCCCCCCCTTTTTTTTTTTGCAGTGTATATTTTATTCATAGTAGTGATGAAGCTAAAACAACTTTAACTCTCTGTGGTAACACTAGCCTGCACACATCATGTCAAAATATACAGGCTGGTTAAAAAACAAACAAACAAAAAAAATGAGAATAGATGTAAAAGCGGGGAAAAAAAGCAATGTGTCAAAATAATTTTTAATAAGCTATTTAAGTAAAGATCTGCAGTGGCTCCTCTTTCAATGACTCCCTGCAGAAATAACTTGGATGCAAGCTGCTGAGTGTTTGCCTTAGAATTACAGTTTAATAGGTTTTCAAACAAACCAAAATCACACCACGCTAAATTTCCCTCTTCAACCAGCTGGCCGACAGAGGTAGAAATGAGTGCAATGTCTGATATATTAAATAGTACAGTATATTAGTGTTGTTCAAACTACATAATTTCTTTATTTTGCCACTTCAGGACAGTGGAACTGCTGCAGAAGCTGCAAACACAACACTGACATACAAGCTCCTTGTAAAGTTGATATGTCAAATGTGTTACATATTATAAACAGTTACCTATTTGCACATACAGCGGAAACAAAGCAACATCACCACTCATTTGGAGCCATGTTTGTGTCCACCTCGTGAACGCTAGCTCCCCTTGTAGCTCTGCTTTGGTCTCCATCAACTCCTGACTAAAAGGTCTAGTTCTTTAGCGGCTAAATGCTCCACTATATTCACCAGCTAGTAGCTAACTTTGCCTGTCGTTTGGTGCTGGGAAGGTAGCGTGCTGTGGGTTCATCAGCTTGTTTATTGAACGCAACTGCCTGCTGCGCTGACGAGAGCAGTGAGACTAAACCGAAGCATTAAAGATGCGGCCATACAATCAAAACAATTAGCTGAAAGATGCTGAAATGCGTAGTAGAGCTGGGGGAAAATGTACAGTGGAGTGATTATTCTATGTGGGTTTGTCACTACACAAGATCCCTTTCACATTACACACATTCATTTGATCCAAAGTCAATATAAAAATAGTTATTAGTGCAAATCATAAAATGCACATCTGAGTATATCATGTCTGCGTAGTCGATTAATGGGCTTATTGTTTCCTGATATTAATTTGCAGTTCAAAATAAAATTGTCATGTATTCTTAAGCAGTTTGGCAGACAGCAGTTGGCTTTGTATGTGAAGAATAACTTATTGTGTGAGTTTGTGTGCATGCACGTGTGTGCACAGTGAACGTGTAGGAGGGCTTACTTGTGTCTGGGTGAGCACATGCACAAATGGCTGGCTGGTGCCAATGCTGAATGAGGGCAAAAAATTATGTTTAACAGCTAACGTTGGAAGACTAGATGGATGGCAGCAACACTGACTCTGTGCCCCATCATTGATAAAGTGCATTAGAGGGCACTTGACAGAGAGGGAGTCAGGAAGAGGGATGCAGAGAGTGGAAAAGGCAGTAAGGAAGAGGTAAGAGGGGGGAGAGCAATGTAATTGGAGATAGTCTGACGGGTAGATAGACAGAGTTGTAAAGTTTGGACACAAGGACGACATGACAGTTTGTGGCAGTTGTTGCCTCTTTGCCAGTAGAATCACCTTCCTCACTTAATTCAACGTGAACTTGAAACAATCCCGACAAATCAGCAGGATGAGCTTTGTGTGCTAACAATGTGACACAGATAATCAAAATATACACTCGCACTCGCCACAGACATTTTGTTCAGAACACTGCTAGCAACGAAATCTCCTCACAATCCAGATATTAGAGTAAAATCGTTGCAACTTGCAATGCAATTTCTAATGAGTGTAATTAAATTCAGAACCAACAAGTGTGATTAGTGTGATTGTGCTCAGTTGTTGACCCCTGAACACCAGTGTGTGCTGTGAGGATTTGTTTACCATGAAGGTGCTTTGACCAGCACAAAATAAGGCCAAAACAAATACCAGTCATTCTAAATGAATTATCAGTAGAGATGAGTCAGACTCATAAAAAAAAAATTTAATTAGAGGCATAAAAATGCAACCATTTATAATATAGCCGGTAAACGAAAACACTAATAGCAAGCTGGTCCTTCTAAATTCATACCCTGTTACTGTGTGTACAACACATTTTTTTTTTTATTGCACATACATAATATACAAACCATTCAAAATAAAAACTGAGTGCGATCAAAAGGAGAACTAACAAAGAGATTTTTAAGATTAAGAGATATTTGCATTGTGCACCCAAATGCATGCAAACACAAAGTTGCCAAACATGGGTTTGAGTTGTTTTGACTTAAGGGACATGCATGTTTTGCCAGGTTTGTCACAGAGGTGTAAACTATGCAAACACAGAGCAAACTGAATTAGCATGAAAAGCACAAAACTGGGCCCCGGGGCGCCCGAAAAAATATAATTACATGGAATTAGCTCCAGAGACTCTTACTGTTGGAAACGGTTAACCTCAGGATATTAAGAACTCTGTGTACCTGCAAATGCTTCCTCTCAGCAATCCACCTCAGCAGGATTATGTAAATCTATAGCACATTTAAAAAGATAAAAAAATAAACATTATTTGAACATTTCATTAACTGTATAATGTCATAACAATTGCTAATCGTCAAATACTACGTGGGTCCGTCTGGGTAATTAGAGCTACAGAGGGAAAAAACATCTTAAGAAAACATGAGAAATGAGAGAAACATCCTCATTCACACATCCTGTTATTTCGGGTGAACGGCCACTGATAACACTGCCTCGCTGCCACCAGAAACTTCACAAAACAATATTCCATAAATACACGTCATAAGTCTGAAAATGAGGTCAGTACTTGATGAAGTAAATGAAGTTGACTCACAGGGTTACAGTGCAGGATTGCCGCAGTAGCAGCAGCGTATTCTAATGAGCTAAACGAGCCTCAGTGTGACCTCTCGCTGACATCTGTGTTCAGATTAGGTTAGGTTAGATTCAATACTGTTTTGCTTGGCGAGGGCTACAGCTGGTACGCTGCATTAGCACACTTATGAGTAGACAAGGGACGGGAGAATGAGGTCAGGCTTATCAGGCAAATGGATATTGGGAATTTGCAGGACACTAAAAGCATTTGAATAAAACCAACGTTGCTATTTTTAGCACCTTCAGAAATGTGACATGTTTTGACATTTCAAATGTTCCAGTGCAAGAGATCATAGAAGCAGTTACAAAATAGTCTGAAATGTATCCAGCAAAGGACAGAGCCCCTCAATGAATAGAAAGACAAAACAATCACACACTTTTATCTGTCACTCAGACCTGCGGCAAAGCACTTTGCACCTTCATGGCTACTGTGGCTGAGATGCTTTTGTCACCGAGAAAACACAGTCTCACAGGCATTTTTTTTTTTTTTTTGAAAGGCCAATAGATTTACAGATCTGATATTCTGGGAAGTATTACAAAAAAACAACAGCAAAAATAACACTGCAGTGTAAACGGAATACAATGTGAAATAACAGTCGGCTCACCAAAATCGAACTTATGCAAATATTGTGACAAAGGTTATTATTCATTAGGAAGTGTGTGTGTGTGTGTGTGTGTGTGTGTGTGTGTGTGTGTGCATATGCACTAATTCAAATGAGCCATTATTTTAATGCTAAGTATCAAGTTGGATACTTCGTTATTACACTTCCATGTAGTACACTGTGTACACTGTTACTTGCATAGTGTGTGAATTTTGACAGGGGAGCATGGTCTCAAACTGAACGGCCGTTATTCACTCACCAGAAATGATGATCGCAACATTTGACCGCTCTTTTGATGGCTAACTGCAGCTGGGCTGAGCATCATTGCCAACATTTGACTGCGATTGTCGCCCGCCGAAATATCTGTCGGCTTGTTTGCTCACTTGACTTCAATTCAGCCCTTCGAGTTCACCATCCGGGTACTCATAGTGCACTGCATTTTGCCATAATTGTCAGTGTGAATGCATTATGCACTTAAAATGGCAAGTGAAGTACGCAAATTGAAACACGGCTTAAGTCTTGGTCATTGATGTTTCCATCATGCACATCTCCAGGACTGATATCTACCTCAAGTCTGCAGTGTCAGTGCTGCGACTGAAGCGAGCTATTATCTCGCAGCATGTGCAACTCTTGAAGGATTAGCCGCCAATCCTCCTTAAAATCTGCCCTCAACGTAAAAGCTGTGACACAAGCTCTTGCAGGGGATACTGTTGATGCAACACAAACATTTAGAATAACACCAACAGCCACTGTCAGCCAACTATCAGCGGCCTAACTTCCCCAGCTATCTACCCTAGGGTTCAAATGTTAGACTGTCGAAGCAATTTGCTAATCCTGTTGTCACACTGAGAAGTTGAATGCTTCCTCTTCTGTCGTCATGTGGATTTTGCTTTGAGTGCGTTCCCTTTCTCCGCAAAAGCGTATTCTTCCTGTAAATAATTTTTTTAATTGGAATTAAAAAAATTAAACACACTGATCTGTTGCAATAGGTCAACTAGACAAGGGAAAAATTAAACTCCAAAATTGGTGAGCCTCAAGAATCTCGAGAGCTCCTCTTGCATTTAGCACAGATGTTCCCAGGTATGGCAGTCTGTGCCAGAGACTGCTCTGTGGTGTTCATGCAAACCAGTGCATGATATCCTGCAGAAGAAAAACTGGTCTGCTGGTCTCAACTGTCACTGCCACGATAATCCTTCTATATTGCCATTTTCAAATGCTAGAGCAGTGGAGCTGAAATATCTCGAAGATGACAGGTGAATCATTTCCAAACTCTCATTTTGAGGACGTTTTTTGGAAGGAGAATTAACACGAATTAAGCCTATGCAAGAATCAGCAGTTTGTTCAGAAAACACTTCAGTGTTTTGGTCTTGCTATGAGTCAACAATGACGAAATCCAGTCTTATTAAACCATACAACTCCCACATGTTCAATGCATTGCCGATGGCTGAGTGGAGCTAGAGCTGGCGTGGACACGGAATCTGACGGTTCCTTGTATTGTCAGGACGTGGTCCAGGTCATTATATAGGTCAAAAACGAGGACAGTGGCAGCTGCAGGAGGGGAGGGAGAAAGGGGGGTGACGGGGAAGAGAGAGGAGAGGGAGTGGAGTGGAGCAGAGAGCGTGCAGAGAACAAAGGAGGAATAAAGCAATAGCATTATAAGATGGAGGTTGACCCCAGAGCACCCTGGCATTAGTTTGCTCAGAACAGAGCATGGATTTGAAAAAATCAAAGCTTCCACTTTCCGCAATAATCCACATTTGATAGCTTCCTATGAGACACATATGCACGTACTCCATGCATCAAGGCAAGGGCACATGCAAGTGTACATCTCTTCCTCTGTCCTCTCTCGCACAAACACACACACTAGACTCTGCCTGTCCAGCACCAGAAGGGTACCAGTTCACCATCATGCTCTCACATCTCTCTTTATTCTCTCTAGTTTCCTCCTCAGGTCAGTTTTACCGTAGTGGCGTCGGAATTGCCTGGCTATTTTTGGTGTCTGTGGCAATTTTCACAGTCAAGGCGACCGAGGCAGCCCCATCCACTGCATACCTCACCTCCTCCTCCATTTCCCCTCCTCTTCTGTGGAAGACTTCATTACTTCTCTTCATCCATCACTTGCCTTCTTCATTTTCAAGCATCATTTATGTTTCCTCCTCCTCCTCCTCCTCTCCTCATTGGAGCAGCAGCCATGTTTCCACTGACAGCAGTACCAGTAATCAGGTCAGCAGTTGGCCTATTTAAATCATGAAGAACTCAATGCCTCAATTTGCTCTGTCACTTAAGAACATCAAAGACCATAATAAATCGCACAAAGGCAGCATGTACGAAAAGCTTTAGACACAAAAGCATAAAAATACGCCAATTTTGAGGAGGTGTGTCACAAGGCGTGCTTGCTGTTGTACTTTGGAAGAGGTCGAGTGAGGTTTTGCATCAAATATGCATGGGCATGTGGTCGGCTAACAGCCCCGGACAAGTGCAGAGTGTACTGCCGTCGTGAAGGTCAACCTTCTCTTACAGCATCTTTGACACTCACAGTGGGTGTCCAGATGGCTCAGCAGACTAAGCCGCATGTATATACTTGCAATGTCACGGAGTGTGAATTCTGCTTATGACCTTGGTCAGGTGTTAAATAAGTGGGTGGACTGACTGAAGCAGTAAGCCTAGCCGTCATGGAGAGCTGATTACCACTCGGGTCGCTGATCTTAAAACAGTGGAGTGACCTATAATGTTTAGAGACTGTCCTAAACATTACTGCATCAAGCCGTGCAAGACTCCTGTATATTAATAGCGTCTGTGTACATAAAACCCTATACCGATGAGAGAGGGTGCACTGATGCACTTCAACCATCTAAACAAATCCCAACTGTCTTCCAACTGAGTTTCTAATTAAAAACAACTTCCAGTATACTTTTTAAAGTTGTTATATTGACCATCCCTCAGCTTCATGATACCATTAAAATTGGCTTAATATTCCACTGCACCGCATTGTAACTGCATAGCTCAGTAATTGAAACACTCACTTTGGGGACTCAATGTGATGAACTTACAGGTAATTTCCCCTCTGCTGGGCACTTAAAATAACGCTCCACTTGTGGCAGTCAGGCCACACAGTTATATTTTATTCCTACATTATTCAATTAAATCCTTTACAGTATTACAACCTTTTATAATGCATCCAATAACTGCAGGGGAATTTACTTCAGGGTAAGTACTTGTCACCACAGGAGGCAGGAGATGCATGTCTGTCAGTATAAAACAGCCTTAAGGCAACAATGACCATCCTGTTACAGGCAGACCTCTCTTGTAACATTGCTCCAGGTGCTTTGTTATCTGGGGAAAATGGTTTCTCTTTGGCACTTTATCAGCCAAAAAAAATTTATTTCAATTCGATACCTGCAAAACTAATGACATCCCCATCAGCCTCAGCTGTACTTTGTGTTGTGATAATTAGCAAATGTTAGCATTCTAACATGCTAAAGTAAGAAGGTGAACATGAGACCACAAGTGGTGCAGCAATACGCTCCCAAGCACAAAGTACCACCACGTCTTACACTGCATTATTCCTGCCCCATCATAAATGTGTTCACATGACGTGTATTCAGCATGGTGCCAGCGACGGGGGAAATATACAGCAGAATTATTTAGCGTGAGTGCACACAGGCATTCATAAAGATCACAATCCTTTGTCCCAAAATCCATTTGTCTGTTTTCATTTCATTGCACTGTAAAAACAAATGCTCATGTTTTCACTATAATCTGCCCTGTAATGGCATTAACTTACATGGGCCAGAGTCAAGCTGGTACGCCTGCAAAGCCCACACATGAATCAGTGAGGTCAGAAACAATACAAATCAGGTCATGGGCACTTAGTATGGAGGCTGCTTGATTCATATGAGATAGTAACAAAAAAACACTGACTTGACATTAACAATATTGGAAATGTCTCGCAGCCATATGCGGAAAGAATTAATGCATTTTCATCGGAGTGATTCATTCACTTTTAATGGGCCTCTTTATCAACGTGATCAATGGAGCCTGTTTATAATGACAGCCACCGGGGTGCATTGTTATTGTCGCCACAAAACATTAAGCATGGATCATGCAGCACTTAAAAGGTTAATGATATGCTCAATGATGGTATTCTCTTCTCCCGCACATGCAACGTGCTATTTAGCGTGCAGCAGAATGCGTGACAGCACATTTAATGGAGTGTGTTTCTCAAAAGCATAGGAAACAAGTCAATATAGAGGCATGTACACCCACTTGCTAGTGTATTAGTTGCACCTAGCTAAAAGTAATGCAGTCCAATATGACAATCTTGCAATAAATCCTCCCTTCATGACAGTTAGGATCTTCGGATTTTGTTAAGCTGTTTTAGAGAGGTGTTGATTCAACTTAATCATTATTTATGAGGATGTAGTTGAGTGGTATTACACAGAGAGGTGTTTCTATTATTTAGCCTATCCTCATTGATATAAATGTGATGGATAAAATAATAGCAGCACCTCTCTGTATAATACAACACAGCTTCTGACTTGTGTCGTCGTTGCCTTCTAACAGACAGAAGACAGGATGAGTACATAGCGGCCTGTGTTTAAAGCTGTGATTTAAAGATGACATAGTGTTTCAGTGTCCCGAGAGCTTTCACAAACGCCTGTTGGTAATGTGATCAGGTTTGAAATACTTTAAGCTGATCACCAAGCGTTCGGAGGTGTGTGACTGTCAAGGAGAGCCAAAAGCAGTCGGTAAAAAGCAAAAACTGTCGCATGACAGCTTCACATCTTACTATCATCAAAATGACCTGTTGCCTTGTTAGACCTGTGAGTGAAGTGTCCAATGAGTGTTTCAAATAATAATAATAAAGAACTAAAGGTCAAGATGGAGAAGACTTTTGGTTCCATTGTCTGCTCACTAATTGGGATGTATGTAAACCTGTATTGTTCTGCTATTGACTTTCTCGTGGTAGAGGGTATTCAGGCAACAGGAATGTGATCGTAGCACGGTGTGTTTATTCAAAGAAGGAGAACATGCTTGCTGCGTTACAGTTTTAACTCTTGTTAGGAGCCTCAGCGATCACAGCATTACAGGTGCAATACACGGTCAGCCTGTTTATACCAGTTGTTTTAACTACCTGCGCTTATTTTGCGTGTTTCATTTATAAAAACTAATATGAGTAGAAACTACCAGGTAACGGACGTGACTTTCTAAACCTCTGGTTGTGTGAGTTGTCGTTATAAATGCTCATTATTGTGGAGAAACATTCCCTCTCCTGCCACAGTGAAAAATGTAGCAGGCTGGTTCAGCTCTAACTCTGGCATCAGTTCACTAGCTATCCATTTTTAGAATTCACTCGCTGGTCTCAGCGACAACATTTATCCTCCAGTTATAAGTCTGGCCCCTTACACTGTCACTGTTGTGAGCCTTAATCCAACTCTGGTCAAGGTCCACTTACTTCTTCCACATATAGGCTACATATAATGCATCATCTCATTAGCATCAGTTTCTGCAAATCATGTTTTTATGCAGTGTGTCCATGAATGTGTGCTCTCTTTCGCCCTCTGCTTAAGGTTTTGTTTTCATTTCATTTCATTTAATACTGTTAAATCAAAACATCAATTGCAGTATGCATATTTTACTTCTACAGTCCCCGCAGAACAATCCACGTCTTAGATGTTTCATTCAACCAGCACAATAAACAGTCCACACTTCATACGTTATTATCACAGCACAGAATGGCAGGTAGCGGCAGCAGTAATGTATCAAGACAAAGGTGGTTCTGATGAAAGAAACGGCTGATTGCTTCTAGACAAATCTGAAAATACTGCGTTGAGATATTTTGTTCTCATTGCTCACATCTGTCATCGGTGCTGTGAAACGCTGGCGTAATACGATAAGTGCTCTAGTGCCAAGAGGGCTTATTCCTCCCTTCACAACTTCTCCAATGCACTGACAAGTTGTCAGTGACTCAGCCCCGACGAGAGTGAGCGAGGAAGGTTAGCATGAATTAGCTCTCCGGCGCTAAGCTACTGTGACGCTGCAAAAAAAATAAAAAAGAAAGACAAAGAAAAAAGAAATGGATGATATAATTAGCTGCACTCTCCTCAGATAAGCCGAGGTCGCTTCAGGCCATTCAATCAAGACCTGCTTATGATTTGACTGGCATAGATAACCTTGCTAATCATCTGTGACTGGATAAACACTCCGTGATGGAAGGGGTTACTAAGAAGGTACACAGGTTATCATTTTATGTATGAAGGACCTTTTAAAGCCACATCAGAAAGCTTAATATCAAAATCCTATTGTGTCCTTGACTGATATGCTAAAGATTGGCTAGAGAGGAGCACATGATTTACTCTTGTGCTACAGTGTATTTGAGGATAAATTTGATATATTTCCACGATTAAATGACACAGAAGCACCATTTCAAGTGGAGCCAGAGTCTGGCCATATAGTCGGGGATATTTGCTTATTTCAGATATATCGCCGTCTGCGAAAATGTCAGTCAATCAGCAACAAGGTGTCAGTATCGATTTCAGTATTTCAGGTTATCATTTGCAACTTTCCTTTATATGACAGAGTGTACAGCCACACTTAACTAAATATTAATCAGCATGCCAACATGTGCGCAATGACAACGCTATATTTGTGACGTTAAGCCGCTATAATATTTACCATGTGCACCATCTTAGTTTAGCATGTTTCAGCATTAGCACATGTGTTAATTAGCACTAAAACAAAGTCAGTTTGTCATTAGGATTCATCCTCTGGGAACCATGAATGTCTGTACAAAATGTTGTGCCAGTCCATCCAGTAGATAGGTGAGGCATTTCATAGGATAAGTGAAAACTCTGACCTGCTGGTGGAGGTAGAAGAAAAGGACCACCAAAGTAATTATGATTAATTTTCTGGGGACCATGGATATCTGTATTTTACAGCAACCCATCCTCTAGTTGTTGAAATATTTCAGTCTGGCTTAAAGTGGTGGCCAACTGACAGACCAACATTGCCTTCCATAGAGCCAGTCCACAAGGACATTATCATGAAAACATATTGTGTCTTTTGTCAATGCAAAAAATGGTCAATACTGACAACCCAAAGGCCACCTGTTCCTGTTCTCTCGTCTGCCTGCTTTTCTCTGTCGTTGGCTATTTGTAAGTGACGATTTTCATTAACTCTAATAATTTAAATGGTTGTCCCCTTGGATAAATAAATGTATGTATCCTAGTATCTTTTATTCACTGTACAAATTCAGAGTGTAATCTGCTGATACCAGCCGATACACATGTCAACGTGTGAATAAGGGGAGTTCTGGCCCTCGGGGGGGGGGGGGGGGGGGGGGGGGGGG
>JAVQJF010129480.1:0-23869 GCA_036023855.1 Gadopsis marmoratus
ACCAGTCCAGGGTGTTTCCTGCCTCTCGCCCAAATGTTAGCTGGGATAGGCTCCAGCCCCCCCCTGCGACCCTTCGGGATAAGCAGTATGGATAATGAATGAATGAATGAATGAATGAAGTAATGCAAGTAATGTGAGTAACGGGCTTTATATTTTTACATTATCATTTTTCTCACCATTAAGTCTTATTGACAGGTACGTAGAATAAAATCCCTCGACCGAGAAGGAACCAAAGAACCCTGCTAGAGCTCATCGATTGACAGAAAAATTAATCGGTTTTGACAATCAATAATTCTGTACTTGCAGCTTCTGAAATGTGACAATTAACAGTAAAGTTATTTGTCTCAAAGGATAGAAAGCTGAATGTCCAGGTGTTCCTCATCAGATGGCGTCAGCAAAGTCGCTCCACTTTTTCTTGGTGCACTTGCAGGACCTCTCGCACACGCTGGCTTTTAAAAGTGAAAGAAGTCTTTAAGGCACTCAAAAACACTCCAAAGATGTGATGTGATCAAAAGCTCCGGGACAGAAACCGAGTTGATGGTTCACTTTGGCCCTGGGAACTCGGACATTACTCACCGTTTTCTGACATTTACACATTAATCACGAGAGTAACGGGATTAAACGTTCGAACGGTAAACTGCAGACGGTGGCTCTGAATGTGCAGGATCCTTCAGTTCCTTCTCAATCAAGAAGATGAACCCAAATCTGGTGATGTCGTTTAGTTTCATGCTAACAGTTCAGGCGAACGTCCCGCCGCTAACAAACCACCTCGACGTCGTAACCTGCTACAGTCCAGTCCAGTCCGTTTGGCTCAGTTTGCTTTGTAAAATTCAGAAGCACGTTGCATTCACTAAAGATTCAATTCATTTGGAGACGTTTTCTCATTATTACAAAATCCAAATCCAATACCTTTTTCTTTAAATTCAATGTGCTTGTGTTGAAGGAGGAAACTGCTTTCCCCCGTTAGAGAAGAAGAGTTTCAACCAGAATTCAGACAGCAGGAAATAAAAACACTGTGAGATACTTTGGACGTTAGTAGTCAGAGTTTTGTGAAATACTTTTGCCTTTGATGTTTGTCTGCAACATGTATAAAAAGCTGAAATCAGCCCTCTGACGTTACAGTATGACGCATGTTTGGCAGATGTATGATGCCTGGTGAAGCATGCCGAGTTGGCAGCCGTCCCTCCTCCATCTCTGCTCCATTTGCACAATCCCAGAGTTAAAAAATAACAAATATAGACTTTCATGTTGGCACTCACACCATGCCAGCAGGTACCAAAACAAACCAAAGGTTAATGCATTACAACAGCTCAGGGTCGGCCATGCTCAGCTGGTTTGGGGTACGTGTCCATTCACTCTGAGGTTTAAGGTGCGTTCGGGTTGTCCAGCGCCGATCTCCAACTCGGTGCTGATACAAGCAGTTCGACAGGTAAGAAAGCATCACAAGGAGGTTTGAATCCACTGAAAGCAGCCGTGTTACGATGCCTGATGATGGGGGAACGTCGTTTGTTTGATCCTCGGGAACATTAAGCTCCAGGTTACCACATGGTTCTGTTCAGAGTGGGAACCAACCCATCAATGTTTGTACTGTTATGTTCTCCGCTCTGCCACACTTGTTTTCACAGGAGGTTCTCCAGCTGCACAGCTGTCTGTCAGCGCTACAAAAACAAACAAAAAAAAGTCTCTGGGCAACAACAGAACCACGACCAGCGCTTCTGTACCGGATCTGTGTAGCACTGCTAGATAAAGAGCATTAAAGCCTCCAGGTGGGCCGGGACTCAAGACTCCCATCGGAATCAAACCGACGCCCGTCCTGCGTACGTCCTCTATGCCATAAGGCACCAGGGTGTCTGGTTCTGGTCGCACTCCAGTTTGGTGTTGACGACGGTGCAGGGAGCGCCGCTGATGGTCAGCTCCTGCCTGGACTCCACCTGGTAACGAAGGTTACTCAGCCCCCCCTCCAGGTCCACTTTAAACTGCTCCTACAGGGAAGGGGGGTGGGGGGGTCAAACGGTTTTTAAGTTGTTAACACTTTCTAGTGCCGACAACAGAGTTTGTATTGTTTAGGATATTTCCTGGAGGAGGGGTTTCCATTGGTTATCAGTTTTGAACAGTTTGTTAACATTTCTGACTGCTATGGAGTCACAGGAATGCTGTCAAAAACAAGAAATCTGCAAAAGAATACGACAATAAATGTGTAAATATAAAAATGTATAAATGTGGATCTATAAAGACAAATCTTTATTTTCCATTATTGTTTTCGCTATTCCTTGAGGGCCCAAGATGTCAATCTGTGGGCGGAAAAAATTATTATTTGTGTTTATATATATATATATAGAGCCATATTTATTTATTAATTTATTTATCTTTATATTTCCACATTTATTGTCATATTCTTTCCCAGATTTACTCTGTCACTCCTGTGACTCCATATACTTCAGCATGGCTTGTAAATGGTAACGTAGCTGCTAACCGTAACAAGAGCTCACCAAGATTTGTTTACTTCCTGTTCTGCAGCAGTAAAATGAACCGTGGGCCTCGTCAATAAATCAGGATCGACTCACTGTGGCTGTGATTCTGACTCCTGTAGTCAAACGTCCACTCTGCAGTCGGCATTAACGGACCTGGAATTTCTTCCATTAACGCTATTTTTTTACTATTAATTATATTAGCAAAATGAACAAAAGATTGTCTTTTCAAAAGGGGCCATCTTGAGTCTGGTTTATCAGTTTGTGTGTGTTTTGTTTCCTTCCACACACCAGAGAGACATCAGATCGGCTACAACACTGCTAGCGTTTAGCTTTTAGCTTTCAGCTTCTGAGCTTCGGCCAAAGCTCCATCACCATCCGTGCCGTTCCAGCAGTAAATTGTAGAGCCGACAGCAGCTGATTGACTACTGGCACATCGCCACCTGCGTTACACCGTGCGGCTACAGTCAGTGTTGAACCTCGGTTTATAAAACCTTTTAAAATCCTGTTCAATAAAGCAGAACCGGGAGATGTGAGGTTTTCACCTGACAAGATCAATTTCATTCACTCGCTCAGACAGAGAAAGAAGAGATGATGTTACTTTGCTTTGTTGTTACGCTTCTCTCCATTAACCACGGCTGCCAGTTTCATGCCAATTACATTTTCTAAGAGGTAAAAAGACGGTGAATCTGTACTCGTGAGGCGTTCACTGCAACAGGTGAACTCTTGTACCTGTTTCTGAGCTGCGACCCTCTTCTGGTCTCTCTTCCTCCAGGCCGGGTCGTGGATGTGGCGGAAGGTTTTATATCCTGTTGTGATTCCACTTGGTCTGAACAGCTGCAGAGAAAAACAACAACGGATCAAGTCATGAACACCAAAACATTTTCTGTTTGACTCCAAAAGCAGATTTCAGTGAGACTTTTACCTGCAGCTCAGCTTTTCTCAGTCTTCTGTAGAACTCGTCGTCCTCTCTGCCCCAGCCCCAGAACCGGTTTGACATCCCGTTACACTGTAAGAAGCACAAAACACAAACTTATCCATTTTATTTTCTGCTTCGGGGACAGTGAAGCCTCTCTGCAAACACACAAACTCCAAAACTGTCCAAAGCCCGCAGTGAATACAGCTAAAACCTCAGTGTTAAACAGCGCCATCTGGTGGGCAGTTGCAATCATTACATTTAAGTCTTGTTTGATGTCAGATAGACCTTTTCCACCACGACCTGTAATCTGAAAAAACTGTGGGACACCTTCAGGTTCTCCTTTGTGTCTCCACTGTACTGTACAACCTGGGACATTTTGGGATATGAGCCATTAAACAGACAAAAGGAGGGATTGTTATGGGCTGCTGGGTGGGTGCGATTGTGTGACAGAGGAAAATAGAAGAAGTTGTGCTGTACTGTATCCCAAACTAGACCTCTTTACGTGCACAAGTTTAAATGCTGAAGTGGGTCAGTGGCCCAAAACGTGTCAAACGAATTCAACTCAATTTACTTTATTTCACCAAGATAATCCCCAACAGTTCTGTCAGTTAAGCACACTATCACTACAGTACCATGTGGTAGTGTTTCTTGGTGAGCAGCAGGATTCCTCCTACGTAGGTCTTGTAGTGGTACAGCGGGTGCAGCTCAGGCGACGCCACGTGGAAAGGTCCGTCCTCGGGGAAACCGTAGTCCAGAGCTTCATTCAGAGGGAGCAGGTCCACGTCGTGCATCGCCAGGTAGTCCGTGTCGTTACCGCTCTCCAGGTGACCCACGTTGATCAGAGACGCTCGGTTAAATCTGAAGCAACAAGGCAAACATCTCTGAAGCCTGTTCCTACAAGTATGTGCTGCTACACAGGAAGTAGGAGCCTGAACGTGCCGGGACAGGAAGGGCAGCGTTTCATAGAGTAAATGCATGTAGTCAGTGTGTAAAGAGCGGCAGGTAGCACCCAGTGTGGCGGCAGGCGGAGGAGATGCTGACGTGGTGAGCAGGGCGACGGTGTTCGCTCACCTGTAGTGATCCACCTGGTTGATGATGACAATCCTGTGGCGGATCTTCTTCTTGTTGAGGAACGTGTGCATGAAGGGAACAAACACCAGCAGCTCCTCGAAGCGCTCTCTGAAGGGGATGATGAGGGCCAGTTTGTGAGGACCCCAGGAGGGGTCGTCCGCTGCAGACGCCTGTCCGTCGGTCGGGCAGGGCGGCTGCTGGCGCTGGGGGCGGCGGCGGTCTTTATACATGTCAACTGAACAGCTGAACTGCAGCAAGAGCAGAGAGAAGATCAGCAGCACCATGCAGAGGCCGAACAGCTTGTAGACTGTACATTTACCAGACAGGAACCTGCAGACACAGACATGGTGCATTAGAAATATTAAAAAGGTTTTACTGTATTCATTAAAGCTTCATTTACTGTAAGTCTCGTGTGAGCTACAGGAAACTTACGTCAACAGATTCTACAATCAGAAATCCATTTTTTAAACTGAACTTTGACTTTAAGCCTAAAAGTGACATCACTGAAACATCGGATCATTTAACTTCTCCTGAAGACGATTCCCGTCTTTATTTCCCTGATGTACAGAGAACGGAGGACTCATTTTCCTCTGGACACAGCGCAGAACAAAACACTCCATCACCACTGACAGGGCGCGTTACAGCAGCACCATAGTTCTTAGAGCTGCAATGATTAGTCGACAGACAGAAAATTAACAAGTTTTGAAAATGAATTAATCATCGACATGTTTGTTTTATATCTATTTATTTGATTTTATTCAATCTTTACCTCTTAATGCTCATGTCCTTTGACATTACTGTCATTTGATCGGCCTTGTGTGGTTTAATTTCCTTTTGTAAAGAACTCTGTAACATTATAAAGTTTATTATTATGATGACCTTCTGTGCGTTATCTGTTCAGTGTTCTCTGGCTCCAGCTCCTCCAGTGTCTCAGGTGTTCCTCACTTTTCTGTCGCAGTAAACTGAGTATCTTTTGGTTTTGGACAAATCAAGACATCTGAAGACGTCACCTTGAACTCTGGGAAGTGTGTGATGAATATTTGTCACCATTTTCTGTCACATTTTATACTTAAGAGCCGATAAAGAAAGAAACAGCCCATGGCATTAATTCACATATTCTTGCACTTTTATTCCCGTGTGCACTCGGCTATCGGACGCATCATATATTCACAGGCAGACCTGCCTTCCCCAGAGGGATAAATACAGTTTGCTTTTAGCACGTCTTAGCTCCGATTCTGCAATATTCGTACTAGAAAACACGCTGTGATAAACCCGCGGTGCACCGGCTGCCCAGCAGACAGCTGCAGCTGACGGACACAGTGCAGCAGAGATTTCCCTCAGGAGCTGGTGGAGAGGCGACCACGTCAGCCACACCTGCGTGATAAACTGATGAACGTCTGTCTGCTGAGTCAGGGGTTCATTAAGTGGACTGAATATTTGCAGCCGTGTCGGCATCATTTTCAGAGCTGACACAAAGTTCTCCCACTCAGCGGCTCTGAGTAACAGCCGGAACGAGGCGCCACAAACGCAGCATAAAACCTGCAGCAGCCAGAGGGTTAAAACTCTGCTTCCTGCCCTTCGTGCAACAGTCAGACAGGATTAGAACCAGTCGGCAAGCTGAAAAACAAGCAGCCGACAACTGAGGTTCCCAAACTGCAGCCCATGAACACAGTTTATATGTAAATAATTGTATTCGTAGTACCAAGAAATCAGACTTTGAGAACTTTAGAATGTAACTTGGTAAGTTCTTGTACGACTGCTTGTGTTTAGGAAACATTTCATATTTGACAACTTTGGCTTTTCAGGGGTTTGTAAGTAAGACATGAAAAAAAAAAGGTGTTTCAGTATTTAAACCATCACTCAGGTACTGCATCAACTGTTACTGACATTAGGACATACACCCAGCACTACTACTACTACTACTACACCCTGAATACACCCAGCACTACTACTACTACTACTACTACACCCTGAATACACCCAGCACTACTACACCCAGCACTACTACTACTACTACTACACCCTGAATACACCCAGCACTACTACTACACCCTGAATACACCCAGCCCTACTACTACTACACCCTGAATACACCCAGCCCTACTACTACTACTACTACACCCTGAATACACCCAGCACTACTACACATGTATGTTTAAGGTCCCTGAAATATGTTCTGTGACTGTTATTAGGCAGAAACACGCCCCAGACCACTACATGTTAAAGCAGAGTGCGTATTGTGCATCATCTTCACTGAAGCTCTGATGTTTTATGTCTCATTGTTCTTTCATCGTTGCTTCAAAACATAAATATTCAACACGACTTCTGCATCATTTTAGACGTCTGGGAAACTTTGGGCTCTGCATCAAAAGTGAATGCAGACAGAAATGCCTGTAAAGACCTCTGGGTGTCCCTGGACCACAGTTTGGGAACCGCTGGTTGTATCTACTCACTTCTCCTCTCGCTGGGGAACTTTAGAGATCTCATTTCTTGGAAGAGACAAAGAAGTGTCACTTAAACCGTGTAGGACAATACGTCTTCTCTGTGCTACTATCAGCTGCAGCAGCTATGGCTGACATCAACATCTGTAAGTCAACAGAAACCAAACGCATCTCACCTCCTCTCCTCTTTGAAGTAGAGGACAGGCTTCCTTCTCGAGGAGTGCATCATCTTCACAGCTGCCAGACTTCAGTCCGGTTTAACTTCAAACACCGACACAGAGTCCAACTTCTCAAACTAGCTGAAAACGACAGCTGCTATTCATAAAAAAAACGTTCATTTTTCAGACCTCCATCCTTTCTCATTGACCAAACTGTCCTCCACGCTAACTCTCAGCTAACTGTCAGCTAACTCTCAGCTAACTCTCAGCTAACTGTCAGCTAACTGTCAGGCCGCAGAAACAAACCCTCCGTCAGTCCAGTTTCACAGCTTGTAAACATTTGGTCAGTAAACTAAAAAGTTAGATCCATGTTTGTAGCCGGCTGCTGTCTGCTAGCTAGCAGCGTCCCTCCGGGTAGCTTCTTCCTGTTCCTGTACACGTAGCATGTCGCGGTTCGTACCCGCCGCTGCTCCGGGTCTCACCGGGTCTCACCGGGTCTCAGTTCACGGTTGGATTCGGTCCAAAATAACAAAGTGACACGACAAGGTCCGACCGGCGAAAGGGTTTAGGAACATTTCAAGATGGAAAATGCCAAACAGAAGCCGCTTGTAACGGTGTCCGAGCTGAATATGAGTCCGGGCGGCAGCTAGCAGCAAAGGTTCCTGCCGTTAAAGGGGCAGCGGGGTGTTTCATGATGTTTCAGTTTTTGAATATTAAACTGCACAAAGCTTGAGGACAGATTGTGCTTTTCACGCCACGTCATCTATCCGATACGCAGCCTATAATTAGTGGTTATGTCTCCAACACGTCACGGGAAACACGTCATTTAATCACGAACCTGCCCAGCAGCCTGTAAACACGTTTCCCAGGGACACAGTCAGAATGTAACACTCAGGTTTGGAGTCTCCACGACACTGAAAAAGATTAAATCAAATAAACACACAGCCTTTTTTAAAATTAAAGTTAGAGTTTGTATTACATTTTGTTTAAAGTGTATTCTTAATACTGGCACACTGTTGCCATTATTTCCAACATCATGTCTTATCTGACTTAATATATTTTATTCCACTTTGGTTTAGTATTATTTCTTATCGCCTGCTTTTAGTTGCCTCACTGCTGCCTGAAATGTTTTAATGCTGGTTCAACCATGTAAAGCAGGTGTTATATGAATATTTATTATTAAAGTAACTGAAATAAACAGTGAATGAATTAATTAATGTTCCGCTGCTGTATTGAAACATTCTCCACAAGGAAAATCCTGGGGGAGAAATATTTAAGCAGTTTCTCGTTATGTTGTTACCTTAACGTAGCATTTGAAATTGACCAACAGCTTAAAATAGTGAAATGAGCTCATAAAATACACAATGTGTGGGTATGGTCTATAATAAGTACAATAAATCTATAAAAATGCTGGCATCAAAAATCAAAAGGTGAAATAAATGTTATAACACATCTATACTTTATCCAGTAAAATTTCAATGTAGGACTTTAATAAAGGAGTATTTTACAGTGTAGTACTGGAACTGAATACTTCCACAGCCTATAAAAACTCTAACTGGGTTTTAGTGGAGAAAATTCAACAAAAAAAACCCGTCAGTCATTCAAACCAAATGTGACAAAACTTTATTTCGAGTGCAATTTTAGACAGATTTCTCATAAGCTAGAATCTCTCTAAAAACAAAATAAATTTGAGCCCCTCCTCCAAGCTAAACCAACTGATTCTGAATTTAAACCCAGGAAAACATTTGTGAAACCTACCAGCAACATAAAACGAACCACCAGAAGATAAAGAAAAAATAAAAAGGAACAAAATCTTAAGAGCTGAAGAGGGAAACACTTAAAAGTCACAATCGACCGACGGCACGATGTCGGCTGCGTTTCTCAGAAAGAAATATCTGACAGCTGATGGACGTTTTCAGGGTCATCGGGTTCAGATGCTCCACAGGTTTCTTTTCACTGAGAAGTTCTCACTCAACAAAAATCACGTGGAAGCTGAATATTTAGAGATTCAGATCTTTGTGTTTTTGATGTTTGATACCTGGAAAGTAGAAAATAACGAGGTACAAATCATCCAGCCAGCTTCAGGAGCTGCTGCCGGGGCAGTGATTTTTTAATTCAATGTTTCTCTCGAGCAGATCCACTCGGTGTGGCTTTCTGGGTGAGTTTAACGTTTAGTCGCTGAACTCACTGACAAATGCTGCCAGCAGGAAGGAGAAGGCTGAAATTCCCTAATTCAAGAGCGATTGCATGCAATGCTTTTCTTTCAGCAGCTGGTTTCTGGTGAAGAGAAACTATTCGAACTCAGACAGAGATCCATACATGGAGGCATCGACCACTTCTCTCATTAATCAACGCCTCAACATCTAAAGCTCCTTTTCCACCAAAAGGCCCCAGGAACTATGGAACCAGAGGAAGTCACCTGAGGAACTAAAGTCCCCTCTGAACGTTCCTCCTTGTGCATCCACAACAAACCGTGACGATCAGGCAGGTTAGCGGCGGCGTTTCAACGGTGCCAAATGATCGATATTCTTTTTGTGCCTCCACCAGCAAACCAACAGCAAGCCAGAATGAGATGAACACAAACACACATTCAGGTTGGACACCGTAGATTCACTCGCACACAGTAACCAGCAGATTGGTTGATTTCACTGAAAAACAAAGGAGGAATCTGCTTCGACAAACTGCAGCTGAACGCTCAGACCTTGATCGCACTTCGATTAATATTTCGCCTTATAAATATTGAAGATTTTTACCAACTACCGCGCAAAATATACTTTATGCATCTGTATCCGCATAATGTGAATTTTGTCATGATCACATCCGCGAGGATCCATGTGGACGACGAGCAGCTCAAAATGTACGGTATGTGCCGACTAACGTGAACCCAAAGTAGCAGAGGATCTGTTTTGCACCCCTAAATTCTATTGTTTGTATACACTGCTTCAGGTATTTAAATCAGTGTTGGTGTTTAAGACCTCTGTACAGGTCAGAAATCAGTCCGAATGTATTTATATTCTGCTTCAAAGTTTAACAGCTGGGGACACAATTAGCTCCGATACGCTTCTTTAAATCTTCATGTGTGCACAGTGGCTTCCTCACAACCCTGTTCTGTGTAGCATTTGTTTTGTGCATCCACAGAAATTACACATGTACATGATGCAGTTAATCCCATGAACAGTGGGGGGCAGTACATCAGGACGTGCGCCTTCCTTCCTGCCATCATCTCAACATTTAACAGCAGAGTAACATCCTTGAGTGCTTTTAGTTCACACTGTTGCAGGATAAGAATTGAAAAATTCCTGCAGAATCACTGGCTGCTTTAAAATCCAGATGATAAAATCTGCCGTCACTCAGGCGCCAAAGTGATATTTCACATAAACCAAACAGCTGTTTCTTCACGCACGACTCTGAACAGCATCTCCAGTGGCCAGTGACACCTCATGTCCTCATCACAGAGAGTAACAAGGAAGATAAAGGGCAAATCAATTTAAAAAAACAAAAAACACGATTATCTGCCTGGTAGACGGGGACAGGTTTGGTTTATTTGTCCGCTGCTGCAGAACTTAGTTTTGTGGCGTCAACAGGACAAGTTCTTATCTGGGTAATAAGTAAAGTTGTCACATTTTCCCTGACAGTCTACTGCAAATGTGAGGGGCTCGTTCCAAACAGGGCTGGTGAGGAGAACAATGGACAACAGTAATAATAATAATAATAATATCTAAAGATGTTGTCTTCAAACCGAATCTTGCAGCTGGTTTCTGCGTCCCGTCTCCTCAGCAGTTTTTCCTCTGACAGCAGCGAGCGCCGTCACTCAGCACTGCATCAATCAGAAGAGACCAAACACACACACACTCACACACACACACACACACACTCTCCCAGGAGAAGAGTTACACCAGTTTCTTGGCCTCGAAGAAGCTCTTGAGGTGTCTCATCTGCCAGATGCCGATGGCCACCAGGATGAGGGTCTGGACGATGGACCACCAGAGGACCCGCTGGTTTGTGCTCTCGCTGGTCTGACGGAAACGCTCCTCACGGTACTGAGAGAGGACAGACAGACAGCAGACGGCACTCAACAACTGTGGACATTTTACATGACTGCCAGCCGAGGAACGGACACGCTGGATGAGAAACACACTTCCTTCATCACCGCAAATATTCACAAATTTGGCTTCTTTAACAAATTCACAGTCTTCTGAAAATAAATGGGTGAAAAACACACAAACAGCTCAGGTAGAATTTGATTGCATTTCTCTTTCACCTCAGATGTCAACAAGCTTCTGGCCGCATCCATTTTGAGTGTTTGACTGCTCTTTCTGGCAGAATTGATAGATGTCAACCAGAAGTGTCTCTTTAATGTGTCCAGGAGTTTGCTAAGGCCACTCCAAAAGTTCAATTGTGACATATTTCGAAAAGAAAACATATAAAATGACTGAAATCCACACAAATGTCCCCGACAGGAGAATAAACTCAGCGTCACGTGCACAGAGACTGACCCTCTGGTAGTTCTGCTCCTTCTGGATCTGGTCGACCTGCTCCACCAGCTGTCGGACTCTCAGCTGCAGCTCCGTCAGCTTGTCTTTGGCAGCGATCTCAGCGTAGTTGTTGGCGTGTTCGCCCACCTGGATATCCAGGTGAACCCTCTGCAACACGAGTTCAGCAGTGAGTAATAAAGAAGTAGCATCTTAATGATCTCACAGCGACAACACATACTTTCGTAACGCACGCTGACAGAAAGCATTGAAAACCAACACTGAACAATATTAAAATGAAACTTAAATGGAGTCAAACAGAAGCATATCGGCTTCAGGCAAATGGAGCTGCAGTTAAAGATATTTTAACGTGAGCAAATAACGTCTGGTTATTTGGTTATGAATTTCCATGACTACACAGAAAACACAGGAGCAGAAACGACACAGAAACGGGAGGAAAACGACAAAGTGCTGACGATCCAAACGTTCAGCTCATCACAATTTCACTTTGAGCTGCATCTGAAAGCAGCTTTAAAGCTCAAATTTAACCAGTGAAATAATGTGCCACGAAGGGAATCTGTCAGCTGTGTGAAGCGCCTCCTCACCAGCATGCCTCCAGCGAACAGGGAGAACTTGGAGGAGTTGGAGTGCAGACAGATCTGGTGTTCTCCAGGTGTGTGCGACGTGAAGGTGAACCGTCCCTCTGAGCCGTACTGCCGGGACAGAATGACCTGCAGGAAACACACCAGTTAAATCCAGCCGCCGTTAGGAGCTACTGATTCTGCTGCCGTCTCTTTTTGGTCACCTTCTCATCGGGATCTTTGACTTCCACAAACATGCCCAGACCCTGAGTGGCCGGCAGGTACTCTTCTCTCTGTTTATCATACAGCTGAGTCCGATAGTTACCTGCAGAGAGAGACAGGTGTGTCATGGTTGAAGTGAACTCATCAGATATTAACATCCACCCGATAGCCTTTTCTTTTGTCTGCAGGTCACGGTTTCTGTAGGTCGTACGGTGGCACACGGGACGTCGCAGAAACTTAACTTTGACGCTCAAGTTAACAGGGCGACTCGCGTTACACCAGCGTCTGCGTGCAACAAATCAAGGAACACAACGCAATTGTTGAAATGCCGCGAGGCGCCCGAATTCTTTGCAGTGAGGCGCACTGCACCCGTTTGTGTTGTAGTTCTGCATGAAGGCATTAACGCAGCGTGTGCGCCTGTGACAAAGGACAGACGTGACAAATATGTTGCTCTGATTGTCGAGAACATTATGTTAGTTCTGTGTGCAGGTCTATCCCCACTGACAGGTCAGAGGTCAGAGGTCACTCCTGGGGCTGGGAGGGAGTCACCACATATGTTCAGGCTCCTCCACAGGTGCTGTCTAACGCACATGACAACATCTTCCAGTGATGAAGTCGCAGCTTACACTGAGCCACGCGGATCACGCTGTATTTGCACAAACAGGTGAACAGTTAGAGGACAGTCAGGTCTGTCAGGGCTGGTGTTTACCTTCTCAGGTATGACCCAGGACCTCCAACGTGTCAAACACTTGCTTTTAAACTGGCGTTTATGATTTACAGCTACTTAAACATGAAGTTACTGCTCGCTACAGTTACTTTACAGGCTCTTAATGTTGTGTCTTGTTGCGTCTCCCGAGTTTCTTCGGTCATAAACCAAAACCAAAAAATGTTGCTACATCGAGTTGGACATTCTGCTGCATTTTAAAATATTTAACGCGGAGCAAAAACTATATACAACTATAACTATATATAAGGCGGCTAAGTAGCTTGACTGGACTCTCTGAGCGTGTGTTTCTTTGCTGAGCTGCAAACCAACACATCAGCAGCGCGGAACAGTCTGGACCTTCTGAGGACACGACAGACAACGTGAGCTCAGCTAGCCGATTAGCTAACTAGCTAAAGTTGTTGAGCTAGCACTTAGCATTAGCCGGTGACTTCGTGTCGCCGCAGACACTCACCGATGATCATCGTCTCGTCCGGGATTTCCTCTATGAAACATTTCTTCTCGGTCTCTCCGATGTGAAAATACAAAGAGGAGACGACGCTGTAGAAGACGTTCAGAAGCAAAACTGACAGCACACACGACCGCATCCTGAGAGACACCATCTTCCGGCCGGGAGGAGCTGACTGCGCATGCGCGGCACGGCAGTGCCACGTAAACCATCGCACGGCTCTGGCCAATCAGCGCGGCGCAACGGGCAGCTGGGTGTTGTAGTTCTTAACGCGCATAACATTTACAATAAGTAGAATCAGAATCAGAATCAGAATCAGAAACAGCTTTGTTGCCATGTAGGTTTCCCGTACAAAGAGTTTGGTTTGGTGTGTTGGTGCGATACAAACTTAGTATAAAAAATAAGTAAAATAAGATAAAATAGGGATAAAAAATTGAAACATAAAACAAACTATGCAGTAATACTACACAGTGAGCTATTTGTTGTAACATTTCTGTAGATTTTTAATGTCTTCATAAAGTTACTAGTTACTTTACAGATTAGGATTATTATTACAAAACGTTATCAACAAATTAAATATGATATTATATATAAAGACATTTAAATTAGCCCAATTTTGCCATCTGCAACAAGTGATACATACATTTACCTGTCAATGCTTATATTGTAACCATTATTCTGAAACGGGCCACTCTGCATAACGAGTACTTTTATGTGTGGTAATTAATATTTTGATGCAAATACTTGTGCACTTAAGAAACATGCAACAACAAATGCATGACCACAGAGTATTTATACACTGCTGTATTACTACTTGTAAATGATCTGAATACTACTTCTACCACTGGCAGTAGCAGAAGTAGTAGTAGTATCATATACAGCCTGTAGAGGGCAGCAGGTCAAGCCCGCTGCGGATCAACGCAACACCGAAGAAGTGGCGCTTCCGCCCAAACTGTTTCCATGGCAATCAGACATGGCGCCTGGTAAGTCGCACATCCTTTGTGCCAAATAAACATGTGTACATGTACCCGATACAGCGCGTATTTGACAATATCCCCAGGAACTGCTGCAGTTAGCCGATGTTAGCTTATACTTCCGGCGGCGCTGTCGGACCTGGAAACACGTATTTAACACAATGACGTTGCAGCCAAAGAGTCACGGCGGAAATGTGTTGTTGTCCGGAAACATCGTCTGTCTCACGATGGAAACTGTAACCGGATACCAACAAAGACATCGTTACACACGTGACTGACGTTACTGACGCTACCACGAGCCGAGTACATGTACTACAGTGCAGTCTGCGTGTACTTTACTTCATTAGTTCCGTGTACTTCTACACCTCAGACAGAACATTCATCTGAAAGTTGTGCTACTCTGAAAAACTACACGTTACATCACAAGAACAGTAAAATACTCACGTTAGTGATGAAAACACGACAGTGTAATATTCTATAACACTGTAAAAGGAGCTATTCTGCGTAATGAGTATTTTTACTTTGGATACTTTAAGTACATTGTACTGCTTCTACTTAAGTAACATTTTGAATACCAGGACTTTTACTTGCAGTGGAGCACTTTGAAGACTTTTACGTGACCAAAGTATCCGAGTACTCCCTCCAGCGCTCTTAGTATTATTGCTAACGTCAACGTGCACATTATTGTCCTTTGACCTTTGTAGTTTTTGTGCGACTTCAAAGAAAAGTATTGTTACTATAGAAGCGTTGGTTACAGGATGCCTCGCTGCTCTGACAGCACTGTCTTCTCTTCGGCTCTGCAGGGACTCAGCCAATCGTATCCTTCACGTGAAACTGAAGCAGAGCTGCACAGCGCGGCTGGTCTGTGTGCGACACGTTGTCCTTGACTCAGTCGTCCTCAGCTTTCATCCACTCCTCTGCAGGTTCTCTTCTACCTGAACAGCTGGTACTCTGCTGCCTTCTACCTGGCGGAGATTCTGATGTTCGTCTATAAAGGTGTGTGAGCAGCCGAACCACCTCCGCACGCCTTCGCCACGCTGTTATTGATGAAGGGAGTGAAGTGCCGAGGCAGGTCATTGTTTCGCAGCAGTCAGTATGCTGCCATCTGCTAGGCGAAGCTTGATATTACATATGTCCAGGTGAAAATGCTGAGCGAATTACTGGGAGCGTTGAGTCCTCCTGCCCCAGATCAACGATCACACACCTATTTCCCTTCCAATTCTTTGTCCCGTTCACCTGAAACTCTTTTTGTTTTTCTTTACCTTTGTTATTACATTGAGCTGAGGTTGTAAGCAGCTCGGTTTAACTCCAGCGTCCTCGTTCCACTGACGCACATTATTACACAAAACGTGACTGAAATGTCTGTTAGATCAATAAAAGTTCTGGATGTGTGAACGTTGATGCCTGAAACAATCAGAATCAGAATCTTTTTGTCAATTGTACAACGAGATTATATGTGCTAAACAATGTAACTGTCATACTAGACATTCTTCCTACGTACAGAGATTTAAAATGAACAGAATAAATCATGTATTGCACATGTTGAGATAAACAAAACATTAGGAAAGCCTTTGTATTCATTCAGTCAACAACAAAGTGCACACTAGGTACTGAGAGTACACATCTTGGACGCAGTGAAGTGCACACAGATCATAATAATTAACATTGAAATTATAAAAGTGCAAGGCAGAGCCCTCAGACAGGCAGGTCGTTCATTTAAACGCTCAAGATGTCGTCACAGGGTTCAAATAACTGAACATTTGATTCCTGGTGGCCAGAAAACCTAAATTACAGGCAACTGAAGGGAGGAGGTCAAAGGTCACAGATTAGTGTCCTGACGAGTAGAACGACCCGTGAAAATGACTTTGTATATGTTTGGATGTGTTGGTACATAAACGTCCGGTTCCTTGCGTGCAGGGATTTCCCTCCCCTACCCGTCAGATAACCTGGTTCTGGATCTGGTGCTGCTGCTGCTCTTCCTCGGTCTGGAGACTCTCAGGATCTTTTACGGTGAGCGAGTGAGACCCCAAACAGAAGTGTCCGGACTGAACATGGACCTCTCTGCTGTCCAGTCAGTAACGCCACTGTACAGAATATGGGCACAAATCTACATGTTGGCTGTGAAGTCAGAGGCCAAACCACTGTTTGGTTCTTTGCTGCCACCATGTGGACAACAGCTGCAGTGTCTGAACGAGGTTATTTTTGTAACACTAGGCCCTATAATTATGTCTACATGGCGTTTTTTAGGTGTTTTAACACTGCGGTTTGGTGTGAACAGATATTTAAGCGGTTAGTGTGGATTTATTCTCACTAACAGCAGCTTCTTCTGGAGGGAAACGAGCTCTGACTTATATGGCAGCTGCAGTCACGTGACCTTAGTGGTGATCTCGGTGAAGACCTCAGGTGTGCTGTGTGGTTGTTCAGGTTGGAAGGGGAACCTCTGTGAGCGCTCTCTGGCCTTGTGCATGTCGCTCTTCATCCTGGTTCCCTGCACGGCGCTGGCTGTTTACTACCTGCTGCTGCAGACCTTCGTCCTGCGGCTGGAGTTCCTCCTCAGCGCCGTCCTGCTCTGTTTCTACGGCCTCGAGTTCCTGCTCGGACTCCTCTCCATATCCGCCTTCTCCAGGTGACCTAATGCTGCAGGTTCTGGTCCTGCTCGTCTGATGTGTGTGCGGGTGGGAAATATTAAAGTTTGTACCCTTTCATGTTTTTCTTGCAGGTCCAAAGTTTACTGAAGAGGAAACATCTGAGCGGCAGTGCAGGTCACATGGACAGAGCTTTCTTCAGATGCCACATTGTAAATATTTTCCTATTAAAATGTGAATCTGTTGGAGACTAAATATTTTCTACTGTTTGTGAGTTCTGAGTTAATCCTTGTGGAGCTGCAGGGACACTGTAGCAGTTGGTGGAACCATGAAAACACAGAGTGCAAACAGCATCAGTACTATAGATTTCTGATGAACGTAGTGGACAACGGCCCAGTCAACAGAAGAACCGGTTAGTTACCGGGAGCTGGTGTTCCAGGTGGTAACGGTCCACCAGAAGATCCACATGCTGGTGTCGTGGCTGAGCTCACGGAAATGTTTCTGCCTGAGCTGCGAATCAACAGGCAGCAGGACGTCGACACAAACACCGGCTGCTTTCCACTCAGCTGATCCTCGCAAGCTTCACAACTTGACTGGAGTCAGGACGGGGTTAGCTTAGCTTAGCATAAAGAAGCAGGGGAAACAGCTAGCCGAACTCTGTCCAAATATCAGAACCTGCTAACACAGAGTAGCATACTGTATTTAGGAGGAGTTACCTGCTGGAACTTTCTCTCATGAGCTTCAGGGGTTCGTTTATGGCTGGTAGCTGTTGGACAGAGCCAGGCTAGCTGTTTCCCTCTGCCTCCAGTCTTTATGCTAAGCTAAGCTAACCAAGTACTGACTGCAGCTGTGTCTGTTTTCCAAATGTTTCTTTAAAATCACGGCGGCTCCTACGTTGTTGCCATTTCCAGCACCACTGTACAGAAAGCTGAGATCGATAAACGTGTTCAAACCGAATTGGCGATTAACAGAAACGTAACGATCTAGTTTACGACGAGAGAAGCGCACAGAAGCCCGACTCGCTTCCTCCGTTTGTTTTTGCACATGTTCAGCGTACATCGAGTCGCAGAGCTTTATCAACTTTGGAGGGAAAACTTTTCTTCCTAAGCCGCAGCTCTAATCTCAGATGACTAATTTAACAGTAAGCGAACAGGCAGGATGTGACTGCCGGCGTTGAAAAGAGGATAAAGAAAGTAGAATTCTGCCTCGGCCATCAGCGCCGCGCCTCCTGACCTGCACATGTTTGTGCTCGCAGGGCATTTGTTCTGCTTGTCAAAGTCGCCCTGTGATTGGGTGAAGCTCGTATTAAAGAGATCAATGTATTTGCATGTCTCCACAATGGCTGCCTCGCTCGTCTCTCTTTGTGAATATAAAGCAGACACAACTTAAAGCTGAGAGGTTTCATTACCGAGTCTATCGCCGCCGTGCAGTTCCTGCCGCACAAATTAAATTGTGCCACTTTGTTGAACACCGACCTCATTCATAACTGCAGCTTCATCTGCAGAGCGTCCACGAACCTTTAACACAAGTCACGACAGACACGATGTGATTCACAGTTTTACATATTTTTCTTTACGCTCGGATCTTAAAGGCACCGCAGATGATTCTTTACTTCTCACTGACTTTTAGACGACTTTCATTTGTATGCTTTCTCTTTGAGGAGCCATGGAGGACTAAAGATCTTAAAGTTTAATTGTTTTTAAGACAACAAATGTGAAGTTAAATTTAAAAAATGATCTTTTATCCTGCCATAATATTGTTGCAGTGCGGAGAAGGTTTTTTAAAGCATTGAATGACGCAAAATAAACAGAAAATATTACAACACTTAATAAATAAAACATCTCTCTGGGGGGGGTGAGGAAGCACTGGGGAGTCTTAAATATAAAAGTATATTAAATGTATTCTCCAACATAGAAAGCGTGCTGTGGGAGGATAAACCTCTTTCCTCCACATACGTTGGTAGAATAACAGAGATAATAATTCATACAGATAGAGATATTAATTAACTCAAGTGGAAACAGACATGTCCTTCCTCTTTTGTCTCATTTTAAACTAGACAATAATGTCTAAAACGACTTCCTGTTTTTAAATCAGGAGAGACACCACGAGCCAATCAGGACGCCTTGTTCTTCCTGCACCTCCTTTGTCAGTAACAATAACGACATATTGAACATATTGTAGCCTGTATATGAGGCCTGCTGGCTGACGGCAGCAGCAGGTAGAGATCAACTCATGAAAAGGAATTAAAGTGAGGACAGAGTTGGGCTTATTAATCTTAAAAATATCATTTACCTAATTACTCAACAGTAGAAGAGATAAGTTACTGTGACTCGCTGTTTCCCGGCCAGTATTTTACCAACACCTGAACTTGGACAAAAACATAATAAATATACACAAAATAGTGACGTTTCCACTAAAGAATAATGTACAGGATGACTCAGATAATCTGATCAAGGAGTTCATATTTCTGTGATCATTATTCAGATTAAACTGAACTCTGAAGACTTAACTTCTGATATCAGCCGACTGTTTGAAGTTTTTACTAAAACTCCATTAGTCTAAACACAGATGGTAAACCTAAAAATAAAATAATGCAGTATTGATACTTTTAGCCGCCTCCAACAAACACCTTTTTCTGCATCTGCTGCAAAAACATGTCGAGCAGCTGCCGTTTCCTGCCTTCAGCAGCAGTTCTGTCAGTTAACCAGCAGGTGTCAGTGATGAGTCGCCGCTGTGAGATCTGCTCCATCAGCAGCAGCTGTTAACCCTTCAGACAAGAGGAGAGGAGAGCTGACGGGACCAGAAGAAGACACCAGGGAGAGAGAGAAAGCTGAGGAAGATGGAGGGAGAGGAGGAGGAGATGTAGAGGAAGAGGAGAGAGGATGAAGTAAAGAGGAGAGAAGACGGGAGACTGAGAGGAATAAGCGATAACATTGGCAGGAGCGAGGAGGAGAGGAAGAGGAGGGAGATGAAGAGAAATGAGGTGAGATGAGAGGGAGAGGAGGGAGGAGGGTGAGAGAACGATGGGGGGGCAAGATGGTGACAAAAGAGGATGAGGAGGAAGAGGTAAAGACTAAAGAATTATTAAATACAATCATTAATTGGCACATTTTATAATCATTTAATAACCGTCCATCATTTAAAGTCAAACTGAATTAAAAGCATCAACATCTATCATGTATGTCAGTAATGATAATTAATGACAGAAACTCTCTATTTGAATGTATGGACTTAATGAGTTTGGAGGCTGAACCGGCCAATCAGAAGTGGAGCAGCCTAACGAGCAGCAGGGGGGCGGGGCTTACAGAGACAGACAGATGGATGTGTGTGTGTCTCTGGTCTCTCAGCTGTGTTGACAGAAAGCACAAAATGATGATTTACTAGGTGAGCTTTTATTCATGCCTTGTCCCAGATGAATAAAGATCAAATTAGAGGTTTATGAGCTCCGCTGTCTATCCTGACATTTATATGAGCTCCGGGCTCGGCTCGCTGTGATTTATGTTTACAGCAGCGCAGGAGGAGGAAAATAAATAAAAAAAACCACAAAATAAACTAATGAAGTAGCCTGAAATCATATTCTAATGCTCCGTCAACAGCAGCACGGACGCAGAGAGGGATGATGGGAGGTGCAGCTGAGAGGTGAGGAAGATGGAGGGAGTTCTGCCATCACGTTCAATAATCATGAAACGATCAAAACATTTAGTTTTCAGTGGAAACTCTCAAACACATGATCATTCCTTATTTTAGTGCTGACTGAAATGTCTCCATGGCACTGACAATAAACATCTGTCGCGTACTGAAACGTGGTCAGATTCATGATCTTGTTGACGTTTGTGTTGATTGGACGCTTCAGAACTTAATTCAAATTAGTTTCAGTCAGCTGTGTGTCTGCAGGCGATGTTTAACATTCGGCAGCTTTGGCTTTACTTTGTTAAATGAGAAAAACAACAGAAGGTGTTACTGGGTTTTGTTATTGTATTGTTTGGTAGCGCAGCCATCCCGTGAGGTCATGTGACCCACATGATGTTAATGGAATGGCTACAAAACTATAAAGATTTCTTTAGCATTACAACTGCGAATGCTTTTTATGGTTACGTGTTGACGCTCACAGCTTAAGGTAAAGGGAAGATGGTGGACAAGATGTGTTTCTTTACCTGAACTGCAACAAAAACATAGCCACCATCCCCCCCCCGACCGGCAACTAGCACTTGCCACAAAACGTGGGAAAACAAATAATGTATGTAATGTATGTAGTATATAAAAGTAACATCCAGGAGACGGGACTGAGAGGGTCCTGGGTCGGGATGGTGAGCAAGTTATGGCGAGTCATTAGCATTTCAGATTTATTGCAGAGCTAGAACTAGGTGTCGTCTGCCTACAAATAAAAAAATGGAGGCTGTGGTGAGAGAGGATCTAACCGAGAGGTAGCATGAAGAAGATGAAAAGAAGGGGACCGAGCATTGAACCCTGAGGGACACCTAGAGGGACAGGATCTGTTGTGAAATCAGCTCCAGACCTGCAACATGGTTAAAATGCTGCTTACGTGTTGATGAGTCAGTTACAATATTCCAATGATGTAACAAATACTCTGACAGCGGGTACCTTTACTCAGTGCTGGAAATCTAATTACATTCACTCTATTACAATTTTGAGATTACTTGTACTTTGTGTACTTATGCTACTTGATACTTCTACTCCACAACATCTCAAAGGGAAATGTTGTACTTTTACTCCTCTTTGTAGTTATATATTAAGATTTCAAAAACAAATCATATGATCAATTAAAAAATTGATAAACATGGTAGATAAAAATCTACATGTCAGATACAAGTTGTAAAGGTTCATATTTGATCTGTAGTAGAATTTAAAATAAAGCCTGGGTGTACAGTATCTAGAGGTGGAGGGGAAGACTAAGTCACTCAGAACATGCAGCCACTTGATGGCAGTGAAGCTCCGTTATTCGACTTGTGGGAGGAAACAGAAAAAAAATAAACCCAACTGCATTTGTCATTAAAGGTGGTGAAAGAGGAGGAGGAGGAGGAGGAAGAGGAGGAGGAAGAGGAGAGGCCTGGAGAGCATCCATAATGCATGTGATCAGTCAGAGAGAAACGCTGGAGGAAGATGCATATTTACAGGGGTTAAGATACTAATGATGACACAGATGCTGAAGCAGACATGAACAGACAGACAGACAGACAGACAGACAGAGAGACAGACAGAGAGAGCTTCCTGTCTGTCACTCAAACGTTAAAACAAACAAACCACAGACAGCTGCTGAAAAACGCGCCGCTCTGAAACTGATGTTTTCATTTCCTAAAACAAGAGAAGAATCAGGTGATGAGGGTGAGATTATTTCACCCGATTCTGCAGCTCGAAATGGGATCAAAAAGGTGTCAGCACTCTTTTATCTCAGGCAACACATCCAGGCATCACTGCTACGTCCTGCAGCGGGGGGAGGGGGTCCTGTTCCACAGGCGGTGGAGACAGACGTTTGGGCTGGAGGCAGGTAAAGTTTGGGCTGGAGGCAGGTAAAGCAGACGTTACGATGTATGGACACATGATGTAGGGAGTTCAACACATGTGCAGAAATACACAGACAAATCTTTGACCTTCTGACAGCTCAGATGAAATACGATGGGAAGAAGTCCTCCGATCTCTTACTGCAGTGAGACGAGACAGGTCATATCCGGACATTCAGCTGATTTGAATTCGGCGGCCAGAGGAGACGGATCTTCCTGCAGCAGCTCAACCTCTCGCGAGAGTTCAGGGCCTTTCTGTTTCTGGCTGAACAGAAAGCATCTTACCAAGATCCGTCTGCGGGGATCCTCACTGAGAACAACAGTCTGAACCAGAGTCCGTGTTGAAAACAGGCCTCTGACCAACTCCAAGACTTTAGTTTTATCTTAGTCATTTACACCCGGGTTAAAAAGTACTGGAGTTACCCTTTAAGTAAAAGTAGTACTACCACAATGTAGAAATACTCTGCATTCAAAGTGTTTCTTAAGTAAATGTACAAACAAATCAAATCTTTTTGATTTCAGTACATCCTCACCTCTCTCTCGGTTTAAAGTATTGATGTTCAGTTTTAGAAAACAGCTGAAATAAGAGAAGCTGCACCACCACACTACTCGGGGGGCAGAAAAGTTGAATTATGTCGCCCTGTCGGCTCTTTTTCTCTCCTGTTCATGTGAGCTTCCCCCATCAGCGCCGCTCTGCTGAATATGTTTCCACCATATATATATATATATAAATATCTTCCATTTCATCTGTGAGAAAAGAAATATGGAGACAAGGCAACATAATACAGGTATCTTCGTCTGGCCCCGAAATGAAACGCTTCCCGGAGCTGCTGCTGCACAACAAAGTCGTGTTTCTGAGCTGCAAACATGACGTGAGCACATTTTGAATGCAGAATGTGAGAAACACCAGAGATGTGTTCGACAAATTATACCACATTATCTTATGTGTAAAAGTAATTTATTACTTTAAATGAAAATGTCCACATCATCATTGTCTTTACAATATAGTATCATAGGTCTGGTAGTATTGATTACAAAATACTGTACATTTAAAGGGATTTTAAAAATGACTCGCGTTTAAAAGCCAAAAACCTGATGGACCCTCATGAGGAGCGACGAGGTCAGATGCTAAAAATATCAATTGAAACTCGAGGATGAGGGTTTGGTTCTTAGAAGGGGGGGGGGGGGGGCACAAAGGTCCCAAAAGAACAAAAAAAAAAACAACTTTCATAAGTCTGAAAAGAGTTAAAAAAGAGGCTTTTGTTTTATAAATGCAATACTGAAAAT